>JAGFPH010005342.1:32860-67612 GCA_018207615.1 Philaenus spumarius
AGAAGGTAAGGTTTTTGAGATATATAACAAACAATATTTATTGTTTTTGGGGTTGTTTCAACCCTTGCAGGCCAAACATTTTAAAATCCTTTCCTAGTTTGACTCTAGTTGCATATGAGCAATTTGTGTACCCAATTTCAAGTTCCTAGGTGGTATGGTTTTTGAGAAACTGTAATCAGTCAAAACTACCCCTAAACCTCAAACACTACCGCTAAAAATATGAATACCAAAATGAAATTTCTTTAGTTTTTCTATTTACATCACAAAGTATACACATGCCAAATTTCATCTCTCTAGTTTCATGGGAAGTGGGAGAATTAGTGATGATGAGTGAGTGAGGGCTTTGCCTTTTATATACATAGATATATATATGATTTTTAATGACACACCAAAACGTGTTCTGAGGACCATGATAGGTGCTCTTTGCTACTCCCGACCTTGGGTCTTACCATAAGGGCCACTGCAATAGCTCATTTTTCCTATGGAAATCTCTAACTAGTGAACTTAAAATCTAGGTTTCGTGTAAACCTATCGTTCAAGTCCCTTTCTAAATACATTCCTATTCAAAGTTTGATTGCTACTCAAAGCAGTTTATTTAAATTTCCTTATGTACTTTGTATCCTATCCTCTTCTTTATTGGACCGATGTATCTTCCAAATTTCAAGTCTCTAGCTTTAATAGAATCGGTTCTGCGTTGATCGTCAGTCAGGACATTGCATTTTCTATATAGAGCTTATAAAAATAATTGGATACAAAAGTAAAAAACTGCATTTATTGTAAATTTAGTTACTAAAAACGTTAAAAGAAATTACACAAAAATCTACTAAAATAGGTATAATGATATGACCTCTTGTTGTAGAAACGTTCTAAAATTGGAGTCTTGTTTTTTTTCAACTTAAGCAAATTTAGAAGTGAATTCAGTACGTCTTTAGTGCGGTCTGCGTTAAGAGTGGTTAGATTTGGGGAAATAAAGGAAAGCAACAGAATTAATTAAGACCAATTAAGTTTAATTGAACCTTGAAAGTACATTCATACAGGTTGCTATCTCTTATAAAGGACTAATAAACGTTTATTGTCCAATTAGAATAATTAACCACTTTCAGAACGGTGTTACCATTGTATTATTTTTTTACGATTTCTTAACAACTACAATATTAAAAGCGAATGTGTTACTTGCATTATGTCTTGGAAAAAAAAACTTTAATTTTCAAGTGAATTTTCATTTAAAAAAAGGAAATTCTAACTAGAAACAAAAGTTCTTCTTTATTATAAATGTGAAATTTTACACGAATACAACTGATGCGCCTAAACAGATCAATCTATGATATTACAATAGAATACATTTCTTTTTAGTTTTTTATTTTATTGCTTAATATATTTAAAATAAACTTCACTTGTAGGAGATTTAGTGCACATTTAGTTGAAGTTTCCATAGCAACGAATAAATAGTAATACACAGGGTGTCACGAAAGTATGTACATTGTAGTAAACATTGCAGATTACGCAACAAATCTTCATACAGTAAATTCCAATTATCCGAACTCCAACCATCCGAATCGCTTTCAGAATTTCAGAAACAAAATTAAGACGAAAACGTTCTGCGATTTGCAAAATAATTATTCTGTCTACGCTCTGTGTGTTGAAAATACTCCCAATATGCGGGTTCGCGTGCGAACAACGCAATGCTCCGTGTATTGAAAATACTCAAAATACGTGGGTTGGCGCAATACATTATGTATAGAAAATACTCCCAATATGCGGGTTGGCGTGCGAAGCACGCAATGCACTATGTATTGAAAAGACTCCCAATATGCGGGTTCGCGTGCGAAGCACTCTTTGTAATTTGTATTCAAAAACTCCCAATACGGGAGTTGACTTCTGAAGCACGCAATTTATTGTGTATTGAAAATACTCCCAATACGGTTGGCGTGCGAAGCACGCACAATGCACTATGTATTGAAAATACTCCCAATATGCGGGTTCGCGTGCGAAGCACTCAATGTAATTTGTATTCAAAAACTCCCAATACGGGAGTTGGCTTCTGAAGCACGCAATGTATTGTGTATTGAAAATACTCCCAATACGGGGGTTGGCGTGCGAAGCACGCAAAGCACTATGTATTGAAAAGACTCCCAATATGCGGGTTAGCGTGTGAAGCCTCAATGTATTTTGTATTCAAAAACTCCCAATACGGGAGTTGACTTCTGAAGCACGCAATGTATTGTGTATTGAAAATACTCCCAATACGGGGGTTGGCGTGCGAAGCACGCAATGCACTATGTATTGAAAAGACTCCCAATATGCGGGTTCGCGTGCGAAGCCTCAATGTATTTTGTATTCAAAAACTCCCAATACGGGAGTTGACTTCTGAAGCACGCAATATATTGTGTATTAAAAATACTCCCAATACGGGGGTTGGCGTGCGAAGCACGCAATGCACTATGTATTGAAAATACTCCCAATATGCGGGTTCGCGTGCGAAGCACTCAATGTATTTTGTATTCAAAAACTCCCAATACGGGAGTTGACTTCTGAAGCACGCAATTTATTGTGTATTGAAAATACTCCCAATACGGTTGGCGTGCGAAGCACGCACAATGCACTATGTATTGAAAATACTCCCAATATGCGGGTTCGCGTGCGAAGCACTCAATGTAATTTGTATTCAAAAACTCCCAATACGGGAGTTGGCTTCTGAAGCACGCAATGTATTGTGTATTGAAAATACTCCCAATACGGGGGTTGGCGTGCGAAGCACGCAAAGCACTATGTATTGAAAAGACTCCCAATATGCGGGTTAGCGTGTGAAGCCTCAATGTATTTTGTATTCAAAAACTCCCAATACGGGAGTTGACTTCTGAAGCACGCAATTTATTGTGTATTGAAAATACTCCAAATACGGTGGTTGGCTTGCGAAGCACGCAATACACTGTGCGTCGCCGCTTCTCATAGTGTTCAGTGTTAAGCTCACATGTGCGTCCTTAGCAGTGAACGTGTTAACGCGATGATAGTACTCAAACGTTAAAGTTATAAAGCGTGGATACGCGTACGTAGTACGTGCGGATAGTTTACTCCAGTCGCGTAAACGCCAAGGCAATCCCGAATTGGTTAAAATAGAACCTTTTTTTCTGAAATACAACTATCCTAGTCCGAGGAAAATCTTAAATAAGAGGATAGGTCGAGTTGTACATCAAATTAAAGGCATATCTTAGGAGAACACTGTCGCAGACCAGACAGCAAAAGGTTCAGCCGACACAAAATGGCGACCGTTTAAAAGTTACAATATTGGGCATTTTGAAAATGCCTTAAGCTTAATTATTGGCATAAGATTTAAAAGCAAAACTCCGACAATCCACACTAGCAGTAGGACCAGTTTTTTTTTTTATAGTGAGTGACTTAACACCTTCAATGGGAACGGTCTACGAGGAGGATGAGGAACAATTTTTATTTAAAATTATAAATTTTGACTACATGTTAAAAAATTAGAATTACCAATAAACTTTCATAACAGCTTACCTTTTTTACAATAAATGCTCAAACTGTTTTCCTTCTGCAGTTTGGCAGTGAGCTAGGCGGGTGTAGTAGCCATTCATAACGCTCTGTAGCATCTCAACATGTATTTCTAGTGTGGATAATCGGACTTTTGCTTTTAAAGCTAACTATAACACTAAACGCCAGCCATTTTGTGTAGAGTGAACCTTTTGATATCTGATTTGCGGCGTTATGTTCTCCTAAGATAGACCTATAATTGCATGTACAACTCGACCTATGCTCCTATTTAATAGTTTCCTCCGACTCCCTGCTGGCCGCCCTCCTCAGATGATAAAAAAATATTATAATTACTTTAAAAAATGTGTGCTTTTCGTGGAGGAAATGTTGTACCAAGTTTGTTGCGTAATCTACAATGTTTACAGACTTTTAAAACGCCCTGTATATTCGGCTGACAAAATTAATTATTTTTTTACCATTGCAATTGTAGATGAAGATTTTTAAAGTAGCTGTTATTATGTCCACCTGAGACGTAACGAGGGCGCATTCTGTACCTGACCATATCATTTTTTACATTTTTATAATTGTAATAAGCTGATCCGTACGGCGTTGCCCGTGGTGGTTGGTATTTTCAATCTTTTTAACGTAATTGTATTCTTTTTAAGTGTTCAGCCATTGAGTGGTATTTGGCTTTTATATATATAGATCTTAAATAATAAAAGCACTATTGTCATAACAATAAAAGATCTGAAATTATGATTTTAATAACTTTGATCCCCCAAAACCCCTATGATTTCTAATGTTTTGAAAACATTTCTTAGTGAGCACCTATGGCCCTAGAGGAAGCTACATACCAAATGTAATTCCAATCCGTTCGGTAGTTTTGAAGAAATCGTGATTTAATAACTTTGATCCCCCCAAACCCCCTAAAATTTCTAATTTTTTGAAACCCTTTCTTAGCGAGCACCCACGGCCATAGATGGAGCAACATACCAAATTTAATTCCAATCTGTTCGGTAATTTTGGAGAAATCGTGATTTAGTCATTCTTTCCCCCCAAACCCCCCTAAAATTACAAATTTTTAAAACCCTTTTTTAGTGAACACTTATGGCCCTAGAGGAAGCTACATACCAAATTTCATCCCAATCCGTTCGGTAGTTTTGAAGAAATCGTGATTTAATAACTTTTATCCCCCCAAACCCCCCTAAAATTTCGATTTTTTTTCAAACCCTTTCTTATTGAGCACCTATGGCCCTAGAGGAAGCTACATACCAAATTTCATTTCAATCCGTTCGGTAGTTTTTGAGAAATCGTGATGAGTGAGTCAGTGAGTGAGTGATTGAGTGGTATTTCGCTTTTTTATAAATATATAGATGACTGTTTCATAAAAATAACAATAATTTATTTGACTAACTGAAGGAAATCAAGACTTACTTTGTGTACGTGTGTTTCGTTCAACATCGTCATATTTCTAGAATAATAAAAAAGACCGTTTCAAAGGAAAGAAGAACTTTAGTTAGCTCCTAACCATTAATACCCAATTAAAATCTAATTTAAAATGGTGGGTTTCTGAGAAATATAAGAAAAGGGCAGCTTTGCAATTAATAGAGTTACTTGAAGCGTGAAATAGAATCGCAATACAGTCTTTGCTGGGGTTGTATAATCTGTACTTCTCTGGTCGGCTTCCAGCGGCACTTCATCACTATTGACTAAGGAAGTGAGTAGATTATGCTCTGATTTGAGCACAGAGTAAATTTAAAGCATTTTTATTAGATTACATTCATATGTTTTATTAAAACAGTTTTTTGTTTATGTTAAAAGTTATAGTATATCAACCGGTTATCAACGATATTTACCATAACCATTACAACCACCTATTCAGATAAATTTTATAGATAATTAGAATGTTTTGGTTCCTGCTCACGTGCTCACCAACCCCCGATACAAAGAAAATGCAACAGATTAGTGATTTTATCACGGGAATTACGATTTAGTAGAAAATATGCATTTTATTTTTACGGAGAAGAGTGGGTTTATTCAAGTTATGAATATGACAAAACTGTAATATAGTAAAGCATTACTTCAAACTGATCAAATAGGATTAGTAATTAGTAAAGTTAGCTTAATTTTAATAGCGATAATTGTTTGAATTATGATAAAGTTACCCTTTTTCGTTGCTTGTGTATGTTATTGCGTGCACTAAACAACCTGTTGGTTTTGAAGGATGATTAACTGCTTCTAAATTTTCCAATTTGGTTGCTATGGTAATAAATCTAAATGCCTTCAAGAAATGTTTGTCGGTTCATTATCGGCCTCCTAAAATTGTGTCGAGCTTATGATCATAGTCAGCTGTTTTATTTGTAACTAGTGGATCCAACAATGCTTGGCTATTGCTTGATTTAATTTTTGATTTAATTTAAAGTTTAGTTATTCCATTTCATTACATTGACTTAAGTAATCGAATTGCAAAATGGTTTTTATGCCACTTAAGAATATATTACACAAATTTAGATGGATAGTTTGTAAAACTTTATAGATAATACAGTTCCTTTTGTTAGATTTTACCTAATCTAAAAAAACTGACAGTTGTGAAGAATTGTAAAAAAACCTGATTCTAAATCAGCCCAGTTGGTTGCAAATAAACGTGTTTTGGTTCATTGTAGGCCTGACCTAAAATTATGTTCAGTTTTTGATCCAAATCAGTTGTTTTGTATATAATACTAGCTGACCCGTACGGCGTTGGCCGTGGTGGTTGGTATTTTCAGTCTTTTTAACGTGATTGTATTCTTTTTAAGTGTTCAGTCAGTGAGTGGTATTTGGCATATATATTTGGTATATATATATACATAGATCTTAAATAATAAAAGCACTATTGTCATAATAATAAAAGATCTGAAATTATGATTTTAGTAACTTTGATCAACCAAACCCCTCCTAAAATTTCGAAATTTTTCATACCCTTTCTTAGCGAGCACCTATGGCCCTAGAGGAAGCTACATACCAAATTTCATTCCAATCCGTTCGGTAGTTTTGAATAAATCGTGATTTAATAACTTTGATCCCCCAAAACCCCCCTAAAATTTCGAATTTTTTCAAACCATTTCTTAGTAAGCACCTATGGCCCTAGAGGAAGCTGCATACCAAATTTAATTTCAATCCGTTCTGTAGTTGTTGAGAAATCGTGATGAGTGAGTCAGTGAGTGAGTGGTAGTTCGCTTTTATATATATAGAAGTAACAACCAATGTTTGAATTGAATTAAAATATAGTAAGCATTTTTAGTTGATTTTTGTTTTTGTTTGCTTTATGTTGGACAATCTAACTAAAAAAGCTGTTGGTTTTGAAGAATAATAAACTGATTATAAATGCTAAGTAAAGTTGCTATGGCAATGAACGTAAACAAACATGACGTGTTGCTAAGCTTTTTATACTGCTGTTTTTGTGCGCTACGGTCTTGAGTCCATACAAAAGAGGCTGTTTAGTTTTTTTCCAAATTTTAAACTTTTTCGGGTAACTTTTAAAATTTTTCTTTATATAAAAACCTAGTTCGGACCATGACGAACAATTTAAATCAAAAAATAGCCAAATTGGTCCAGCCGTTCTCAAGTGATGCGCTTACAAAGGAACATCATCAATTCATTTTTATTATTATATAGATGTTTAACAACAATTAGTTGTACTATATATATAATACAGTAAACCATATCCGTTTTTTTTTGTGAGTATGTTTGCTTTATGTTGTCAGCCTAAAAAAACTATTTTTTGTTAAAAATTATGTATCAATTATAATTTGTCTAAATTGGTGGCTATGGTAATGAATGTAAATGCATTCAAATAACGTGTGTAGGTTCAGAATTGATTCCACGTTCACCGTGCAGTACAGAGCTTACGGGAGAATAGACATGCTACTACCATTACAGGGAACATCACGTTTATTGTCACGCGGGTTGCGACAACTGACCGAGCGTTGCATGGGAGTTGATGTTTTTTAGTTGGGTAGTACAGCCGAGACTGTCGTACGGATAACATGGCTTATGGGCGCTCTGTTCTGGGAGTGAACCCAAGTATTTTGACAATTTTCAACCCTTAAATTTGCTAAATCCTTTCTTGGTACTCTACATTGTGGTATGGAGGTAACCTTTAAGGCTCTAGCTATCTTACTTTTATCCGTGCTTTGATTGTGAATCTGTCAGTCATTACTTCTTCTTCTATACAGAGTGTAGAAAAGGTTTGGGACCGGTTTAATATTTCGTATGTAAAGGAAATTTGGCGGTAGGCGTGCTTGAGGAACGTACTCTATTTAAAAATAATCTATATATTAAAAGAATTTATGAAAACTTGTGGCAGTCAGTACGGCCATTATATCCGGTCGATTTCCTTATTTTTTTTTTTTTTTTTTTAATTGCAGGTAATCATTCACAGATATGTCATCAAGCATTACAAATCATGTATCTTTCGCCTTACAAACGTTATAATCAAATGCAAATTTCTGCTTTGTATTCCTTATGGGGGTTTTTTTTTTTGGGTTCTTTGTCCAATTTGCGTTCGTATACCGTCCATCCGATTGCTTTGAAATTTTGCATAGTAACACAGGTTAACCCTGGGAAGGTTTTAGGCCATTTACCAAAGTCCTAGGACATTAGGGCTACGCCCCAGTGGCCCGCAAAGTTTCAATGTTAATCTTATGGAAGAAAGATTTCTATTGATTTTATCAGGGGCACAAAAACAGCTGTTCGTATAAAAAACTTAGCAACACATCATGTTTGTTTACTTTAATTACCATAGCGACATTACTTAGAAAATTTGAAGATTATTACCTTTTTGAGGTTACAATGACAAACTAAAAACAAACACAAACAAAAATCAACGAAAAATGCTAACTATATTTTAATTCAATTCAAACATTGGTTGTTACAAACCTATTATATATAAAACAGCTAATTTGGATCAAAAACTGAACATAATCATTCACAGATATGTCAAGTCTTATATATTATCATCCGTTCAGCCGCTATTCACCCGAGAAGGAGCTCCGGTATACAATCCTTCAAATTTCCCATGTTAATCTTATGGAGATAATGTTTAATGAGTTTGAGTCAGCTGCCAAATAAAACAGGTGATTTATGCTCGGTCACCTATGTACAAACGAGCCAAAGATTAACGAGATTCTTTATCGAATTTTCCACCTGCGAGCGAAGCGAAGCAGCCATCTGAGGCCGAAGGCCGAGCCGGGGTTGGGACGCGGAGCGTCCAGGGGCAGAGCCCCTAGTAATTTATTAAGATTTCAACTAATTTATCCACCATTTTGAATGTAACTTTGTTTTTTTAAATGGGAAGGTGGGTCATGTGATAGATCATTTCGATGTAGAATTTCAAGAGAAAACCTACTGTGAAATTTGCACTTGCATATCTTTAACCGATTAAAAATGGCGACAAAAAACAACGAAATCGTGTTTTCCGAATTTGCCAAATTTTTGTGTACTATTTTTTTTTTAATACTAATTATTCTTCTTTTTGGATTCAAAATTAAATAAGCTTTCAAACAATATGCCACACAACGATATTTGTTTGAACCACTAGAAATCAATTTTGAAAAAATCAAAATGGCTGTAACTAAAAATTTTAAATACTCCCAAATATTCTGCTACAATTTCGCCTTGATGACTTAACAAAGCGCACAAAACGCAATTTTAATTTACAATTTTTATTCTAAACCAATTTAAATGAAGCATACATTAAAAGTTATTAGCCTTAACTTTTCTCAATACACAGTAAGACAACTTTCAGACAAACAGTAAGTTTAGGATTTTAAAATATGTGTATGGATTTAAAATTATATAATAGTCTAATCACAATTTAATTACCACCTACTAAAAAGTAATAAACATCGTTTACAAGGTATTGTAAATTTAATTACTGAAAATATTTAAAAAAACATCTGGTGTGCACATCACACTACTTTCCTTACCAAAATAGATGCTGTATCAATTATCAAATTTCTCAAGCGAGAGATTGATGATACCATTTTCGAGTTAATAGGAGTATCCGTTTCGAAGAAAGCGGTACTAACTTCAAAACGGTTAATCCCACGGACCTGATTTTGGTCTCAATCGATTTCTAACCTCACAAAATGTCAAATTTGATACCAAATACGGCTAGTTTAAAAAAAGACATTTTTACCCCCAAAAACGCCCTTTTTGGGTGCAATTTTTGAAAAAATGGAAAAAGTTGAGTGGGGTATCGTTTTTGACATTATTTTGGACGCTGAATCGAATGAGGCCATTTTCAAGTCGATAGGAGCAGCCATTTCAGAGATAAAAACAAAATAACTTGGTTTTTGTAATAACTTTTTTCAACGAATTTTTAACGGTCTTTCGCGTACATAGGGTGTTAAGGGGGTCGGAGTAGAGTATGTTAGTAAAGTTTAATCAAAATCGTTAGAGGGAATTTGGAGTAAATACCAAAAATGTGCTAAAAACTGCTCCCACGGTAAGACACCACCTCCGATTTGCTTCAAATTTACATGGGTTTAATTGTTTACATGTTTGAAGATATCCTGTAAATTTCAGTTCGATCCGTCCAGCCGTTTGCCCTGTGCACTCCGGACACACACACACACACACACACACACACACACAGACACACAGACACACAGACACACAGACAGACCAATTGCCAAAAATGCATTTTTTGGACTCAGGGGGCCTTGAAACGTAAAGATATTATGAAAACTCGACATCGAATTTTTGGGTCGATCGCAATACTTACCTTACCTAGTATAGGGTAAGGAAAGTAAAAAATAATTCTAAACAGCTGACTAAAGTAGATATAGTGAAAATGACCTTTTGTTGTGGAAACGTTCTAAAATTTGATTCTAATTTTGTTTTTCAACTTAAGCAAATAAGGAACCGAATTCTAATCATTAAGGGTCTGCTGTAGTGGCGGCCATCTTGGATTTGTATCCCATAAGAGCAATGTTAAATTTCAAACCATTTATTTCGTTTACTTTTTATCATAAAATTGTTTGCAAGGTCTCATTTTAAGCACAGTCACAATACGCATCCGTCTTGCAATTTACATTTTTTTAAATGCTTTTGATTTGTTATGTAATTGACATTTTGTAAGTACAAAGTTTGAATTTTTTCCTAACACAATAAAAAATTAATAATGAAAAATAATTTGCAAGCCGGATCCGAAACTTTATAAAGAATATTCAGTGTTTTTTTTTTCAACACTCAATTACAAAAGATAGACTTATAAAATGGTTTGAAATGAGTCAAAGCGTTCAGCTGCAAGATATTGCACTAATTAGATAGGGATATAGTGAGAAGCAGTTGGGTTTCCGGTTGCTTTCTCGTTTACTGAATTAATTCAGACCAATTAAGTTTAATTGCCCCTTGAAAGTGCATTCATACAGGTTGCCGTCTCTTATAAAGGACCAATAAACGTATCGTCTAATTAGAATAATCTTACCTCTTTTAGAACCAGGTTATCTTCGTATTATTTTTTAAACGCTTTCTTAACAACTGCAATATTAAAAGCGAATGTGTTACTTGCATTATGTTTTGGAAAAAAAAACTTTTGATTTCCAAGTGAGTTTTAATTAAAAAAGGAAATATTAACTAGAAACAAAAGTTCTTCTTTAGAAATGTTTAGTTCTAATTTTACACGAATACAACTTCCACGCCTAAACAGCTCAATCTATGATATTAAAAGCGAATACAATTATTTTTAGTTCTTAATTTTATCGCTTAAAACATGTAAAATAAACTTCTTTTGATGGATATTCCGTGCACATTTAGTTGCACTTACCATGGCTGCAAATAAACGGTTGACAAAATTCATCAATTATTTTAACATTGCAATTTTAAATACACGGTACCAGAAATTGGCACATACATTACTTTCTCACAAACACATTTAAATTATTAAACAGATTCACTGTGATTTCATAATTATATTAAAGTAGGAGAGGAGATACATTATTAAAGTAGGAGAGTAACTAATAAACATTATTATTATTATTAGCTAAACGAGAATTTTTAGAAAGATGTTTTTTTCATATGGTAGGGTACATTAAGGGCTAGAAATAAGCAAAATTTTATCAAAATCATTAGAGCCGTTTTTTTACAAAAAAATTAGAACTAATTTTTGGGGGTTTTTTTTGGCCAAAAAGATGAGTTTTTCAAAAAATTTCAAAACCTTTTTTCGTGCATCTATACAGGCCTAATTGACATGTATGGTGTAATTTTTTTTTAAAATCGATCGAATAGTTTTTTCTCTAGCTTTGTATACATACAGACATACAAACAGACAAACTTTAAAAAAAAAACACTTTTTTTACTCAGGTGGTCCCAAAACGGATATTTCCACGAAAATCTCAACATTGACTTTTTGCGATCACTATACTTTCTCTATACTATAGTATAGAGAGAAAGTAAAAGTACAAAATTACAAGTAATTTTACTATACACAGTCTTTTTGTCATACTGAAACATATTTTTGTTTTCGTGTCTGTCAGGTAATGAAAGCTTCTGTATATTAAACTCGTATTATTAGAATTTTATTTTTTATATTTATAGCCTAAATGTGTAGAAATTACTTTATTTTATATTTTTGAACCTTTCTACGTAATAATCACTAATATTTTAAAGCGGACGCACATAGGCTTAAAATTGGCGTGCGAAGCACGCAATGCACTGTGTATTGAAAATACTCTCAATATGGAGGTTGGCGTTCGAAGCACGCAATGTACTGTGTATTGAAAATACTCCCAATACGGGGGTTAGCGTGGTACTGCAGGCATTGCGCGAGAAGACCTACTAATTCAAAAAGAAACCAGACGACATCTTAAACGACCAACTTTCGTTCTACTCCCACCATTTGTATGGCAAGGCCAGCAATCATTTAGAGACGGTAAATACATAACCATTAATAGGTCTTCTTGCGGAATGTCGGTAGTACTATAATTCCATGTGTCAGTGTTATGTAAATTTATTTTAATTTATGACGATCTCTCCTGAATGAAAACGATCTGATGTTGTAGTTATGGCTCCGAAATATGTCTACGACAAGAAGTCACGAGATGGTCCAATCTAAGGCAGTTTATAGAAAATAGCTAATAGTGACTTGGTACCACAATTAAGTAATACAACTTTATGTATACATAATAAATTACCTACCGCAAGAACTGATAACTAATATTTTAGAGTATTAAACCTAAGTTTTGAATAAACACATTATGAAATTATGATACTCAGAAAGGTTAAATCTATATATATATATAACAAAGTCAGGTTTATTAAACCACTTATAACTCAAGTACGGCTGAACCAATTTTTATAATCTTTGATTTGTTGGATTTGTCTCCGCCCCGAATAACAGAATATCTATTAAAATATAGGAAAAATACATAAATAAAATTAAACTCACAAAATAATTTTAGGTTAGGCCTAGACTGATGAACCAACACAGCCATTTTATTTGAATGTATTTACATTCATTCATTACCATAGCAACCAATAAAATAAAATAACAGATTCAACAGTTGATTAAAATGTATAATATATATAATAAAAATGAAATGATGCTGTTCGTTGGTAAGGGCATCACTTTAGAACGGCTGGACCAATTTGGCTATTTTTTGTTTTAAAATGTTCGTAATAGTCCGAATTAGGTTTTTATAAAAAGAAAAATTAGAAAAGTGTCTCGGAAATTTTTAAATTCAGGAAAACTGAACATCCTTTTTTCCATGAACTCAAGACCATAACTCACGAAAACAGCTGTTCCAATAAAATGCTTAGTAACTCATGTTTGTTTACATTCGTTACCATAGCAACTTTAATTAAAATTTTTTATAATCAGTTTATTATTATTCAAAACCAACAGCTGTTTTAGGTTAGATTGACCAACTTAGAGCAAAAATTCGAAATTTTAAGGGGGGTTTGGGGAAATCAAAGTTATTAAATCACGATTTCTTCAAAACTACCGAACGGATTGGAATGAAATTGAGTATGTAGCTTCCTCTAGGGCCATAGGTGTTCACTAAGAAAGGGTATAAGAAATTTCGAAATTTTAGGAGGGGTTTGGGGGATCAAAGTTACTAAAATCATAATTTCAGATCTTTTATTATTATGACAATAGTGCTTTTATTATTTAAGACCTATATACATAAAAGAAAAATACCACTCACTGACTGACCCCCTTAAAAAGAATTACGTTAAAAAGACTGAAAATACCAACCACCACGGGCAACGCCGTACGGGTCAGCTAGTCCATATATAACACCCAAATACCACTCACTCACTGACTCATTACGAAATCTCAAAAACAACCGAACGGATTGCAATGAAATTTGGTATATAGCTTCCTCTAGGGCCATTGGTGCTCACTAAGAAAGGTTTAATACAAAAATCAACTAAAAAAAATGTTTACTATATTTTAATTCAATTCAGACATTGGTTGATACATAATATATATAAACCAGCTGAGTTGGATCAAAAACTGATCATAATTTTAGGTTAGACCTTCAATGAACCAAAACACGTTTATTGGCTACCAATTAGGCTAATTTAGAATCAGGTTTTTTTACAATTCTTCCAACTATCGGTTTTTCTTTAGATTAGGAAAAGCAAACAAAAGGTTTACTGTATTATCTATAAAGGTTTACAAACTATAAATCTAAATTTTTGTAGTATATTCTTAAGTGGCATAAAAACCATTTTGCAATTCGATCACTTAAGTCAATGTAATAAAATGGAATAACTACCCTTTAAATTAAATCAAGCAATAGCGTAGCATTGTCGGGTCTACTAGTTATTTAATAAACGATTTTTTATGAACGTTGTGACGCTTCTGAAACTACTAAAAACATCCAAACATACAATTACGCCTCTTTAAACCATAATTACGGGCTGGAATATAAATTATACGGGATTTTTGATGCAATATTTACCTTTTTCCTAACAGAAATTGAAATTCAGGATAAATATAAGCTGATGAAACTTCCTCACTTGACGACACAATGGCAGGATGTGCTTGCACAGTTCCGCAATGGTTGGCAGCACTGATTTAACAACGAACGATAAACGAACTACACGTTTGATTGAATAATCGCATAAACCTCGGTGTATTTAGAGACATGCTGTGACAATTACTAGTCTGGGTTTCCTTAGTATACTAAACGACAGTGCATAAAGGGAAATCGTTATCACGATGGTTGCTTTGGGAACGGCGCATAATGCTTTCACAGGGTGTGATACATGTCTCTCACACGTTGCAATATCTCGGGTTTTAATTAGTTGGCGAAAAATGTGAGCGATGAAAATCTTTTAAATGAGGAAAGAGGCGCCGCTGCTTTCGGTAGACACAGGATCACTTCACACAGACACATGAACAGTGGGGTGCAATTAATTGTAATATTTGTGTTTCTCATACTCACAGCCATTGATATTATAGGACTATTGTTTGGGGATAACTTTGCAAACACATTTTTAATATTAAAGACGAGGGCAATTAGATTGGGAAATGTTATCAATTGCCCATTATAAAATTATATTTAAGATTGTTGATATTATGACAATCTTCCACTTATAAACGATACTAGCTGGCCCGCGCCTTTGCACGGATAGACACATAAAAGTTAAATGTATATTAACAAAAACATATATCAATAAATATATTACACTATGTATTTATTACGGGGATTTTTGGTAACTTAAACCCCCACACCTCCCCAACCCAGCCTAAAATTTCGAATTTTCTGAAAACCTTTCTTAACTAGCACCTAGGGCCCTAGAGGAAGCTACATACCAAATTTCATTACAATCCGTACAGAGGTTTATTTTAGTAACTTTGACCCCTCACAAAACCCCTAAAAATTTGAATTTTTTTAAAACCTTTCTTAGCGAGCACCTAAGGCCCTAGAGGAAGCTACATACCAAAATGTCATTACAATTCGTACAGAGGTTTATTTTAGTAACTTTGACCCCTCACAAACCCCCCTAAAAATTAGAATTTTTTGAAAACCTTTATTAGAGAGCGCCTAGGGCCATAGAGGAAGCTACATACCAAATTTCATTTTAATCCAATTGGTGGTTTGATTTAGTAATTTTGGCCTCTCCCAAACCATCCTAAAAATTTGAGTTTTTTGAAAACCTTTCTTAGCTAGCACCTATGGCCCTAGAAGAAGCTACATAACTAATTTAATTCCAATCCGTTCAATAGTTTTAGAGAAATCGTGATTTAGTAACTTTGACCCCTCACAAATCCCCCTAAAAATTTGAATTTTTTTAAAACCTTTCTTAGCGAGCACCTAAGGCCCTAGAGGAAGCTGCATACCAAATGACATTACAATCCGTACATAGGTTTATTTTAGTAACTTTGACCCCTCACAAACCCCCCTAAAAATAGATTTTTTAAAAAATCTTTCTTATCTAGCGCCTAGGGCCCTAGAAGAAGCTACATAACAAATTTCATTCCAATAAGTTCAATAGTTTTAGAGAAATCGTGATTTAGTAACTTTAAACCCTCCAAATCCCCTAAAATTTTGAATTTTATGAAAACCTTTCTTAGCGAGCACCTATGGCCCTAGAGAAAGCTGCATAACAAATGTCATTCCAATCCGTTCGGTGGTTTAATTTAGTAACTTTGAACATCCCCCCAAACTCCCCTTAAGATTTCAAATGTTGAGGGTAGCCCTAGAAGAAGCTATATAACAACAAATTTCATTCCAATCCGTTCAATAGTTTAAGAGAAATCGTGATTTAGTAACTTTGACTAATAAACCCCCCTAAAATTTCGAATTTTTTGAAACCCTTTCTTAGTGAACACCTATGGCCCTAGAGGAAGCTACATACCAAATTTCATCGCAACCCGTTTGGTAGTTTTA
Organism: Philaenus spumarius; assembly: GCA_018207615.1. Classification (NCBI taxonomy): domain Eukaryota; kingdom Metazoa; phylum Arthropoda; class Insecta; order Hemiptera; family Aphrophoridae; genus Philaenus; species Philaenus spumarius. Next base: position 49,237 of record JAGFPH010005342.1, read on the forward strand.
GAGAAATCGTGATTTAGTAACTTTAACCCCCCAAACCCCCGCTAAAATTTCGATTTTTTTAAACCCTTTCTTAGTGAGCACCTACGGCCATAGAGGAAGCTACATACCAAATTTCATTGCAATCCGTTCGGTAGTTTTTGAGATTTCGTGATGAGTCAGTGAGTGAGTGGTATTTGGATTTTATATATATAGATATAGATAAGTGACTATGTCTGTCTCGTCAGAATAACTGACTGGCTGGCATAGAATCATCGTAGGGCAAAAATCACTTTACATGCAATTACTAAAGTTTGAAGTTATATTCTTAGGGGGGCCATAGACGCACACTAAGAAAGGATTTTACAGACTTTTTATTTAAAAGGGTGAAAATGGGGAAATCATGGGGTTTACTCCCATCCTTTTAACAGATAAAACATATGTTCGAACCAAAAGCTTAGCAACAGATGTTTGTTGTATAAATTTACATTTATTAGCCTAAGAAAACAATAGGACTTTTACGTCATACGACCACTTAGCTACTTTTTCCTGCAAAGAAATTCTAAACAAAATGTGTTTGTTATGATGCATCTATTACGATGTTCAGAACAGGAATATAACAAAAACCTAACCTAACCTGATCAGCGACATGGTCTGCACTAAGTAGAACTTGGTTGATAATGGCTACGCTATGCAGTCGCCCGCCGCTCTGTACCATTGCCCTTCTGACTGCGCACGATGAAACAAGATTACTGATAAGAACGTTTAGAATGCTGTTAGTCAATTTATCTTCGTAGGAAAAAGTTCGAACCGTGCGGTTGTATGTCCCACTAAAGTCCGAAAACAAACCAACTCGGTAAATTTAAAAATGAAAACTTTAAAACCATATAGTAATTGCATTATTTTTTGTTCATCTTGAAAGCATATACGTGGGGTATATGATATTTAAAAACGTATAAAGGATTTCACCCCACTTGAGATTAAAATACGTTGTCCAAGAGCCGCAGTCCAAATTTAAGAACAAAATTAGGAATGTATTCCCCGTCAACACAATAACACGCACAACACATACACAAAAACACACACAGTACTTTGGACGATAGTTTAAAATTACACACGACGTTTCGCGAAGATTGTAAACACTTCGCGTCTTCAGGTGTAAACAAAACTAAGTCCTACGCCTAAGCCTCTCGGAGCGCCTAATACTGGTTAACTGAGGGCTTGATTGATGGTCATTGCGAGGAACAACCACCACCACGTTTACGTTATCAATTTCCTTAATAGGCCTGTTCAAAAGTATAATTACTACATTACGAATCAGGTAAAGGTAAATACACCGCACTATATCAAAGCCCACTAAAGAATACCGTTGCGAGGCGGCCAATAGGATGGGCGCACGGCGTTGCCATATCTACTAGCCTCGAACACTCCTGGTATTTACCGCTCGAGGCTTGATCGTACAGTTTACAGAATTATAAATGCGTTGAGTCAGCCGCAGTCAGTTAGAAGCGTGGGAAGAACGTGACAACGTCGCACTACGGCGATTGGAGCGTTCAAGGTCTCGGTGTACACAAGACCGTCCCTCAACGGTATTCTTTAGTGGGCTTTGATATAATGGTTGAACTATACTCAGAAATACAGTTTCTTCTTACAGACATAATCTCTGTTTCTTTAAATACTTTTTTCTCCAATTATTCTCTTAAAGTAAAGTAGACAACTTGTCCCAACAAATAGTATGGTTGTTAGCTATAACACGTTCACCAATCTTCGAACGATTAACATCACCATCAGAAATGCATTTCTTATGCTCTGAGACCCGTTTTTTAAAAGGTCCAGATGTTTGTCCCACATACGACACGCCACACTGGGACGGTAAATTATAAACAATATCCTTACTGTCCACATTATTATTTTTTAATCTCACTTTATTCACACAATTCTTAATCGTTTTATAATTTTTAAACACTGCCCTAATCATGAATTTCGTATTAATTGGTCTGATCTTTTCCGAAACGCCTTTTATGTATGGAATCTGAACAGTGGCTTTTGGCTTTTATACAGTTTGTTCAGGCCTATAAATTGAAAATGACTATAAAAATAAAACCAAGACTAAATCATTCGATACAGTCACTAAGTCTTCGGCTGGTGTAGCGATCGTAGATTACCTCGGGCAAAAGGTATCACAGAGCAACGTATACTTGAAACTATTTGAACTGTTATTTCTCTTCCAGTAAATACGGGGATTATTCTCCGTTGCAAGCTTCACCAAACATTGGGTACAAGATGTCTTTATAAAGTACTCACATAGACAGTTTATATCTCTCATAGAGAATAGATTGCAACTTAAAACACACATAAAGATTGGTTCTGCCATCGCAATCCTATAGAGAAAATTACAAGTAATTTTACTATACACAATATTTTTGTCATACTGAAACATGTTTTTGTTTTCTTGTCAGTCAGGTAATGAAAGCTTCTGTATATTAAACTCGTATTACGAACACGAGAAAACAACATTTTAATTACATTTAATGTGTTTCTTACGAACTCTGTTTTTGTTTTTTAAATTTGGAAATAATTATTTAAAATGTATAACAAAGTCACGTAAACTTCAATACAAATCCTGGTGAGACTACCTGTATAATTATTATTAGATTTATAATTTATAAAACACTTTGGTGATTGCAATATTTTTATCGAATTTCCATAGGAAAAATGAGCTATTGCAGTGGCCCTTATGGTAAGACCCAAGGTCGTGAGTAGCAAATGAGCACCGATCATGGTCCTCGGAACACGTTTAGGGGTGTCATTAAAATCATAATTATATAAATATATGTATATATGTGTTCGCACGCTAGCGGGGCCGAATTTTAAGTCCGATTTTGTTCAAATTTGGTACACATGTTGGTTGTCTACGTCGCTCGGACGAGTTCGTTAGCCAAAAAAATCAAACAATCTGAAACACGTTTTTTGACCGGAAGTAACAATTTTTTGAGATTTGTCCTACGAGAATGAATTTGTTTTTGAGTTTTTTCTACAAATATAAATTTAGGATGTTATTCTGCACATTTTTTTTACGCGACCTTATAGCTCGCTTGGTTCCCCCAAAATCGATCAAAACGTAAAATACCATAGAAGTACCCGGTTCAAAGCCATGCGGTGGATTCTACCGCGGGGTTGGCGTGCGAAGCACGCAACGCATTGTGTTTTGAAGATACTCCCTATATGGGGGTTGGCGTGCGAAGCACGCAATGTTTTGTGTATGGAAGATACTCACATATTTCGGAATGGCGTGCGAAGCACGCGATGCATTGTGTATTGAAGATACTCACATATTCCGGAATGGCGTGCGAAGCACGCAATGCTTCGTGCATTGAACATACTCCCAATATGCGGAATGGCGAGCGGTCCATTTTGCAGCTATTCAACACCGTCGTGAATATACCTATTTCAAAAATTGTTGGTTGAAACCCTAAAACATAGGCCTGTAAACTTAATTTTGGAAATTTGCTCGACTCACGTCAGGTATTTTATTTGTAAGTTTGAAATGTATACGTTAATTTTAAACATTATATAATAAAAATTAAAGTATCCAAATTAAATTTTATCGAAACTAAGTTCGTTTATAACCTTATGAGCCAAATTAAATTCAATAATTTTTCCATAAAGTGACATTTTCATAAATAATTGCTCTAACTACACTTTGCTGGCACTAAAGTACTGTTAATGTAAGCTATTCAATTAATAAATCACGTATTGAAATGGATAACAGTATTTATTGTTTTAGTTTTAATATATAAGCCATTTTATTTTGAATAAATTCATGAAAACTTGAATAAACAACTAATGCTTAATACTTAACAACTAACGTATTTTTAGTTGATTTATTGCCCAGCCCTCACTGTGTAAAGTCAATAAAATGTCTGACTTTCTCTTTAATTTCAAACAAAACTAATTAAATTGCTACGTTAAGGTCTAACTACGCTGTATTAAAAAATGATAAATAGGCCAAGAAAATAAAACTCTGATAAAAATTTTAAATTATATGAATTTTGATTTGTATTTATTAATTTGTATTTATTATATCAATAAGGAAGGATTGAAATTTTATACTTTTTACTAATTACCACAATTGAAAACGTGATTTGGTTATATTGTATCAGTGAATATTATTATTATATTAAAAATTATTAATTCGGCTTATAAAAATTACATTTAAGTAAATCTGGCATTAAACTGAGATGTTATTACTAAAGGATCCATATATTTTGTTATATTCTTATTTTGTATTTTAAATTAAATATTGATTATTATTTAGAATTATTTATTTGTTAATCTTATTAGTTATTAACTTTTATTTGCCTTTCCAGGGTATAAACATTTTAGAATTAAAGTAAGGAAATTACCTAATATTTCTGAAAGAGCCAAAGCTGTTTAATGTTTCGTAAAGCGAGTTAATGTTTCGGGAAGAGTCTGGAAGGACCTATTTTTTCGGGAATGTCCTTATATTTCAGTAAACTTCCTTATATTCCAGGTGGCGTCTCAATATTTTATACACTGTCCTAATATTTTATAGAGTGTCGTAACATTTTAGAAACGGTAATAATATTTCAGGAAATGCCTTAATATTCAAGAAAATGTATAAATGTTTCACGAAACGTGATAATATTTTTGGAAATGTCTTATCCTATTATTTTATTAAACGGCTATAAATTGTACGAAAAATCTTAATATCTCTGGAAAAAATCTTAAATGCAGCCGGAAAACTTTACAGTAAATATCCTAAAATTTTAGGAAAGATCTTATTATTTTAGGAGAACTTTAAATATTTCAAGGAAAGTAATAATATTTCAGGATACGTCCTAATACTTTCAGAAAATGTCTTATATTATTTTAGGTAACTACGTAATGTACATTAGTACTTAGTATTACTACAAATGCATTAGTACTTCAGAAAATCATCCCAATATTCCAGGAAAAGTCTAAATATATCAGAAAACGTCATAATGTTTGAAGAAAATTTTTAATATTTCAGAAAACATTTTATTATTTGAGAAAAGTCGCGATATTTCAGGAAACGTTCTGATATTTTAGGAAATCATTTAACATTTTAGGAAAAGTTTGAACTTTTTAATATTTCAGGAAACTTTCTAATACTCAGGAAAGGTCCTAATATTTCAGAATATGTCTTAATATTTCATAAAAGTTTTAATATTTCAGAATACATCTCAATATTTCAGGAAAAGTCTTAATATTTCAGTCATCGTTTTAATATTTCAGAAAACTTTCTAATATTCGGTAAAAGTATACATTTTTCAGAAAACGTCGTAATATTCCAGAAAAGGTCTTGTATTTCAGGAAAGTCTAAATATTTCAGAAAAGGTCTTGTATTTCAGAAAAGTCTAAATATTTCAGAACGCGTATTAATATTTGAAGAAAAGTAAAAATATTTCAGCTTTTAATTACATTGTTTTACTTTTTAAAACAAAACGATTAACAGGGTATTCCAAAAATGTACACAAGTGGATTTTTCAACTTTTTTTAAAGGAAATGTAATTGTTATTTTAGATATTCTAATATACCCTTACAATTAAAAGCTTTACAATTTGTTCAATTTATTTTTAATAAAAACTTAGCTACGTCGCGTCATATATATTTCTTAATTATTTTAGTTCAGTTTAATTAATATTATTATATTTAATTAATATTATAATTAATTGTTAGTTTATTGTACTTTTTATTGTGCAATTATACAAGTTGTGTGGACTTTCAGAAAAGTAACTAATCAATTGAAGTTTTATAACGTGTACAAATAATGTTCGATATGCAAGAAGATCGAAAATTTAAGATTACCAAGTTAACTAATTCGGATATATAGAAATATTGTTTTTAATTTTCCGATGTAGTCTAATACCAGTCATCGCAGTGGGAGACTTAGAAAAGGATGATAATATGTCTTAGATGTTCTGATTCAATCGAGTCTATAAGAGTTTGAAAAAATAAACCACCATAAAAGGAATAAAAGTACCATATAACATTACATTTAATAAATTATTTAAGAAAACTTACATTGTTTAACATGAAATTTTAACACAAGTTATAAAGATAATGAATATATAAATTCCTTTCTTTAACAATAAGAGTACTATATAATAAATAGTTCAATTTAAAATAATTGAGTAGTTATAACACTCACTTTATTAATTCAGTATTTTATTTACGGGTATAAAATTTTAACAACTTAGTGTTTGTTACAAAATCAAACGCAGTTTGTGTAATATTGTATTTTGTATATTTTCAAGTAATTTATTTAAGTTTTATTTTTCTGTATAGGCAAACACTATGCGCTGTTATATATTTTATCAACTGGGTTTTTTTTTTCTTTCTTAACTTCGTCACTTTTTTACTGTAGGACTAATTAAGAATAAGAAAAACACACTTAAAAACCAAAGGCAATAGTTGCATTCGAACCCAAGACAGCTCAAGACGTTGTGGAAACCGCTGCTTCTACAATTATTGTTATTGACTCGGACAGAAGCTAGAGCATGGGATGAAACAAACTAGGGATAAGAAATATAGATCTGTACTTTGTTCTTAAAAAATATTTAATTTTTAAAATATATCGGATTTGAATTATAGTTTATATAATGTTAAACTTACTAAAATCAATAAAATATTTTTAAAGGTGAACCATTTGGCAACTATATTTTTTATTTTGGAAAAATGCTTAAAATAATAAAAAATATCGTCCAGTAATTAAAATTTTAGATTTTAAAGTTGTATGTGAACTTTTAAATATCACCATACGGTAATAATGTTACCTATAAAAAAAAACGTTCTTTTCGTATTAGCGATTCAAACAATATTTTATTGTTGTTGAGAAAACAATTAATTTCAAATGTGGTTAAATATTCAAAAAATGTATTTTAAGTTAAATATAATTTGTTAGTAGCTAAATATTTCAATCGTAATATTTTAAATTCAAATGTTTTTGTACGAACTTTAAAATATTACACGATAAACAATTTCAACTGGAACCATACAGATTTGATTAATTCTGTAATTTTCTAAATATTTTATTAGTTTGTTGAAAACAATTTATTAAGTGTATTAGTATATTTATTTAAACATACTAACAAATTATAGTTAAATAACTTAAAATAAATTTGTTTGGGTACTTTTAAATGTTAAAAGATGGACAATATCAACTATATAATAACACCGGTATTGGAAGTTTTAGAAATTGAATAAAGTAGACAACTGTTTTCTTAGGAATTATTTAACAATTCTAATTATGGAAACTTTTGTGAAATTTAAAATATTATACGAGCAACAATTTACACTGTAAATGCTAAATACAGTAAAAATAATACTTTAATACAAAAACATCACGGAACTTACCTTATACATTTGTTTGACTCAAATTATTATCGATTCAACGAATAAAAAAAAATTGTCGAAGAAATTAATAACCGTAATCTGTAAAGGTGTTGAAAAGTTGAAAAGTTTCGCGTGAAATGACTTAACGACTCGAGCACCCTCGCATACAAGGGGGTGGTTTGCTACTGACTCTAATTCTAACAGCATCAATTCGCATCGCTACTGCGCGTGCCCGAAGATCTTGTGTGGTATCCAGCGAGCGAGATAACAGCTTGCCCTTGGTTCGCGACGGAAAAACCACGCAATTTCAGAACTTTTTTGTTTGTTTATTGTTTTCAATTAGCAGTGACAAAGGGTGGGAAATTAAACATTACATTTAATTAATGTTTTAGCATAGTCATTTTTGTACAGTAGGTTTATGGTAAAAGAACAAAAACATTTCTTAAAAAATTTTATTTTTTGGTTTCTTGTAATTATATATATCGTCTTGTAATTCGTTTGCTTTAAAAAAAAATAATTTAAAATTGTTAAAAATATCTCTTAGGAATGCAATAACAATAATGTTCTATATTTTTACACAAGGAAATTGTTTCTTCAAGGAAATATCATCTTCATATTTCTATCCACCACTTGTACTAAAATAATTACTTGAAGCATACATTAATTTGGTTTAATCATTTTCTATTTCATATATTAGAAAAAATTATATATAACGGGTAAAATATTAAAGTCTGGATGTAGTTCGCCCTTTAAAATAAAACAGTACTCAAAATGGCAGAAATGAATTTGCATCATATTGTTAAACGATTGCAAATAAACTAAGAATCGCAATAATAACAATAATTTTTTTTTTTTTTTTTTTTTTTTAAAGGCTAAAAACCTAGGTGGTTATCATCGCCTGGGTAACTAAGAGCATTCGTATAATGCTCATACTATCACACTCACAGGTATAAAATTAAACTTTTATTTACTACAGACACTACACGATACAATTACAACGATAACAACAATAATTACATAATAACAACTTGTCACAGGGCTGTAAAGGGCCCTGTAACATAACAATGAATAAAACTCTAATTAAAATAACAAGTAATAAATCTAAACATGGTATTTAAATTTCGTAAGTAAATGTATATTGTTTTAAAATTTTTCCAATTACTTTCAACCGATGGAGGAATGCTAGCACCATATTAATGGTTTGGGAGTCATCACCCAGCATCCTCTGAATGCAATTTGGTAGGCAAAACCTCTTCCGAACATATTTCAGCTTTTCACAATCTAAAAGTATATGTTTAATAGAAAGAAGGTTTAAGCAGTAAGGACAAAGCGGCGGATCCCCCCGACGCATCAGAAACCCATGAGTTAACCCAGAGTGGCCAATGCGTAGGCGAGAAACCACCACTTCCTCTCGACGGCTTTGGCGGTTTGACGATATCCATGGCCGAACGGTATCTTTAATTTGGCGGAGTTTATTTCCTTGTACTGCTACCCACTCTTCTTCCCACTGTCTAAACAGGGTTTGTTTTAAAGAGGACATAAAGTCGGACGACATTACTTTATTCACGCTAGGCTGTAAGAAAGTGGCTTCCTTAGCAGTTAGGTCTGCTTTAGTGTTTCCATGTATACCGGCGTGACCCGGAACCCAGCAAAACGACACTCCCACGCCTCGTAGCCAAATTCTATGCGTGGAGCACAGAATATCTTTGACCAAAGAGTTAGGAGAGTACATATTTTGAATGGACTCAAGTGCACTTCTTGAGTCTGAACATATAAGAAGGTGCTCCGGTGTTGGTAGAACAATATTGAGTGCCTTGAGTATTGCAAAAAAATCTGCTGTATATACGGAAGAGGAAGATGGTAATCCATAAATAAAGCTGTTTCCTGACAGAACAAATGCGCATCCGACTCTATTGTCCAGTTTGGAACCATCAGTGAAAATAATATGACTTGATGGGTAACGTTTGCATATGGATATAAATTCCTGACGGTAAACAACATCAAGTGTTGTTTGTTTTAGATACCTAGACAATGAGAGATCGACATGAGGTTTTCTAATCGACCATGGAGCGACAAAACATGGTGTATTTTCGTATATAGGAGGTACTACTACCCCCAGATTATTAAGGATACGGATGGTTCTGATCCCAAAGGGAGCAGTGGATTGTTTACGGAATTCGTACTGTGCAAATAATGGATTGTTAAATACAATATGATATGAAGGGTGCAAAGGTTTGGAGCGCAAATTACACATATATGACAGTTGTAGCTGTTGTCTGCGTCGCGTGAGCGATGGCTCACCCGTTTCAACAAGCAGACTACTAATGGGACTAGAACGAAAAGCTCCGGATGCTAGACGGAGAGCAGTGTTATGAACGGAATCAATCTTTTTAAGAACCGATAATCTGGCTGACGAATAGACTATGGACCCATAGTCAATTCGTGATCGAATAAGAGCTCGGTAAAAACGCAGCATGCAGGTTCTATCGGCTCCCCAATGAGAACCGCTTAAAACCCGTATCATATCTAAGATCTTGATGCAGCGTGATTTTAAATTTGTCACATGCGAGTTCCAAGAGAGTCTATGGTCGAATATAAGACCTAGAAATGTGACAGTGTTATCGGAGTGAAGTTGAGTTCCGTTTAGGTATAAAATGGAACTAAAATGTTGTCTGCGACGAGTAAACGCTATGCATCTAGTTTTAGCAGCGGAAAACTTAAATCCTGTCTGGTTGGACCATGTTTGTAATTTGTTGATCGTTAATTGCAATGTTCTTTCTGCGGTTGCCGTGTTTCTGGTTGCCACGTAGATGGCAAAATCATCAACAAAAAGAGAACAGTGGACAGGTAATCGGACATTAGCAGTGATGCTATTAATAGCAACTGCAAATAATGTGACGCTAAGTACGCTGCCTTGAGGGACACCATTCTCTAAATAAAATCGATCTGATAAGGTGGATCCAAGACGCACCCTAAAATATCGATTAGACAGGAAGTTTTTAATAAATTCTAGGATTCTCCCATGAATACCCCAAGATTGTAATGTATTTAGAATTCCTCTTCTCCAAGCCGTATCATATGCCTTTTCAAGATCGAAAAACACCGCAACAAGTGTCTGCCGAAGAAGAAAGGCATTTTGAATGGCCGACTCTAACAAAACCAGTTGATCGATAGATGATCTTCCCTGTCGGAAACCACACTGTTATTTACAGATCAGTTGGTTACTTTTAAGGTACCATACAAGTCGCCGATTGACCATCTTCTCCACCAGTTTACATAGAACGCTGGTGAGAGAGATAGGACGATAACTGCTTGGATCTGTTTTGTCTTTACCTGGTTTTAATAAAGGAATTACTATGGCCTCCAACCAAGAATCAGGAAAGATATACTCATTCCATATACGATTGTATATTTGGAGAAGAGCTGCCCTACCCGACTCTGGAATGTGTTTAATCATAGAATATACAATATTATCGGGTCCAGGAGCTGAATCCGTAGCCGACAATAAGGCAAATTCTAATTCATCCATTGTAAATGGGTCATTTAACGGAGAATCCTGCGATATTCCGATAGTGAATGGCATGGCCTCTTGAGCAGTTTTATACATACGAAAAGCATCATTATACCTAGCTGTTGAAGAGAACCTAGAAAAGGATGAGCCCAAAATGCTTACAATTTTATGGCTGTCTGTAGTCAATATCCCATCCTGCTGCATCAGTCCAACCAAAGGAGCAGAGGAAACATGGCCACACACAGAACGTAACTTCTTCCACACTGTTGATGTGGGAGTCGTTCTGGTTATTGTACCGATATAATGGGTCCAAGAATCTTTCCTGCTCTGCCTGAATACTCTGCGAGCTTTGGCACGCAAGATTTTATAATTTTCCAGATTTTCTCCTGTCGGTTTTCGATTAAAAGTCCTTAATGCTTTTCTTCGTAAGCGCAGAGCTTCTTTACATTTGTCGTTCCACCAAGGAACTGGTGGACGTTTTGGTCGTGTTGAAGTTTTTGGAATGTTATTTTCTGCTGCTGAAATAATGGAATCTGTAAACATATCAACTGTTTCATTTATAGAAATATGTTGATTATATCCCGGTAATGCAAATTGATTTGTAAAATCATTCCATAAGGCTTTGTTTATTGTCCATCGAGGTGTCCGGTTGTTCAGAAAAGAGGAGTCGTTAAAGGAAATTTTTATAGGAGCATGGTCGCTGCCATACAATTCTGACATCACTGTCCACTCAAATCTTGTAGCTAGCGAAGGACTACAAAATGACAAGTCTACGACCGTCCAACCTCCTGTCGAAGCTGCTAAGTGTGTTAACGATCCGTCATTAAGTAAAAACAGATCTAAATCGGATCGTATCCTCTCTACGCGCATACCCCTTGAGCTGCAGGTTGAGGATCCCCACGAATAGTGATGTGCATTGAAATCACCAAGCAACAGAATCGGAGCAGGTAATTGATATATTAAATCTATCAAGTCTTTTGGTTGGACGGTATAACTTGGTGGCAGGTATAGGCTGCATATCGTTAGTTTTATGGGAACAGCGACTCGAATTGCTACTGCTTGTAATGGTGTATCCAGGTTTACGGAAACACCATCCACAGAGTTGTGAGCAAGTATGGCTACACCACCTCTTGCTCTCTCCTCTGTAACAAAATCTGACCTGAAGACGGAATACCCTCTTAAATGTAACGAATGCGTATTATGGAGATGTGTCTCCTGGAGACAAACGAATAGAGGAGACGTGTCTCGCACAAGAACTTTCAGATCTTCCATGTGACTTCTAACACCATTTAAATTCCACTGAACCACATTCATATTTGGTATGGTGGACATAGATAATTAATGAATAAATGTATTTCAGCAGTTCACATTATAAATTGAAATAAATATAGAAATTCATTCAAATTAAATAAATAAATATTAGAAGGGACATGGTCCCTTTTCAACCTTTTCCTTTTCCTGTCCTGTAGAGACAGAATGGTTTTTAGGTTGTGTGTCCTTGTCCACTTCCATATTACCCTCACACGTCTTGGAAGATGTTGAGGGAGGAGAAGAGCAAGGATCCGGGTTTTTAGGAGGATTTGTAGTGGAACCTCCTTTTTTCTATTTTTTACTACTTTTAACATTGGCCATTTTGCTTTTGGTAGCAACTGGTTTCTTTCCTGGAACGGGTCCAGAACTTTTTCCTGTTATTACAGAAGGACATGTATATGATTTCTTTAAAAATTGCTTTACATCAGATACTGGAGTAATTTTCTTTTTTATAACGGTTTTTTCCTGCGTCTTTATTCTCAGATCAAGAGCAGGGATAGATGGTTCTATCTCTGCTTGTGATACTGAGAAACTAGAGGACGGAAGAACGGAATTCGAATTAACTAAAGCAGAAGCGGGAGCGGAAGGAGACACTTTAGAGAATAAGCGACTATTTGAGCAACTTGGTCGGTTAAGATTTTGACAGTCTTAGCCAATTCTCCACAACTTGCGCATGGAGTGCTGCTCTTGTTTGAAGCCACTGCAGCAAATGATTTGCCTTCCAGAGTGGGCCTAGAGGTTTTATATAATTTTTTGGCTGCGTTAAATGATATTTTTTCCTTAGCCATAATGGTAAGGACTGCTTTTTCTTCTTTAAACTTTTCACAGTTAAAGGACCGTGCAGGATGATCGCCGCCACAGTTGGGACACTTGGCGTCATCATTGCAGCCCTCACTATTATGACCTTTTTTGCCGCATTGAACGCATGTTTCTTGCTTTGAGCATGTAGAACTCACGTGTCCAAACCCTTGACACTTAAAACAACGTCGAGGATTTGGGACGTAAGGTCTGACAGAAAGACGGTAAAAACCAGCATAGATATACTCTGGCAGTGTAGGTGTGCCAAATGTAAGAATCAAAGAAGCAGTGGCTTTTTTCTCTCCATTTTCATTGCGCATTATGCGAGTGAAATAAACGATCGACTGGCTAGCTAATTTGCTTTTTAATTCCTTCAAACTAATGGGGATCAAGTCTCTACAGGTAATGACACCTCTTGAATAATTCAAGGATCTGTGAGGTTCCACAGATACCTTGACTTTGTCATAGAAAGAAGTCATCTTTAACAGCGACAAACTTTGTTTCTCGCTGTTAGTTTCCACTAAAATGGTGCCATTCTGTAATTTCCTAATGTAAAGTACAGGGCCCGCTGTTTCAGTAATTGCTTTGTTGATACCTTTGATAAATCAGAATCCTTTTCCGCATTCGAAAAAACTAAAAATTTGGGAGGTGGCAACTCAGATGGTTGTTGAGTAGCCCTCTCCTTTGTCTTTTTAAACAGTTCTTTGTTTACAGACTCATCAGACGAATCTGAATGAGGTCTCTTTGTTCCTAAATCTTTGACGGTTTTGTTTACCATGGGTGTTTTTGTCCAACACATCGTGTTAGGCGGAATCGGGCGAACTCGGTAAGGGCGTGCCCATCAGATCACATTGCGATCACTTCCAAACCCCCAGTTCCGTGAGGATCCCGAGCACTCTTTTGCCAGTCTGGATGGACATCAGTCTGGAACCCGAAACTACTGTGAGGAAGAATCCGACTTCCTTCAACACCGCGAACACTTCCTGACCAAGAACCGAAGTGGCTGGCCCCAGAACAGAAACCACGCATACGTCTCGGCAGAGCAAGCTCACATCAGCCTTACCAAACCAGAGGTTGTCAAGACTCTGGCAGGTTCAGCACTCCCAACGCGCAATGGCTCTGCACAGTCAAAATCCTAAAAGAAGGTGAGAATATGAATGAATTGTTTGATGTGTGTGTGTATGTAATTGGATGGATGTATTGTATGTGTTGAATGTGTTGGGTGTAGTTTGACTCGGGTACCGCGAGGGACGCCAAAACCCTCTTAGTAGGTGCAGCTAGTCTGCACCCCCCGTGCGGGGTAATAACAATAATAATAAAAGTACAATAAGATTCCCCTTTTGCTGAAATTACATTTAAAAACTTGTCATTAATTCTTCTATATGTAGGCCTATTAAAAGATAAAACATATTTTTTTACAAATAATTTATGTCAACTTGTAAAAATAAGTAGCTATTGTTTCCATGATTAAAAATGCAATTTGAAATTATACTCTGAATTGGAGCTTTCATTTCACAAGTTCCAAACGTGTATTTCATTATAGCTTATGTTAAAAAAAATGTTTACCTTATTTTAAGTAAAATTTCAACTTGAACTGGATTTATGAGAAATAACACTACCGGTATATAAATAAAAAACAGAACACAGTTTCTCATAAAAAACGTTTAATAATTAAAGCGCGTTTCGATGACCAGGTCATCATCGTCCGACGCACACAGACAGAGTTTATAACCAATGATTCATTTCATGCACCTGCTCACAAAAGAGCGGCGTTCAACTCTATTGTCCACCGGATGGTCAACTTACCGTTATCCCAAGAACACTACGAAGAAAATAAATAATAATATATCTACCGGGCTGCAACATTCAACGGGTACAGTAAAAATATTATTGATCAGATTATAAAAAAAGCAATGTTTAACAAAATTAAGAAATCCAGAACTACACTCAAGAATCACACTACAGATAAACGATGGGTAAAAATAACTTACAACAGACAATTAGCAAACACTGTAAAAACCACACTAAACAAGCACGCTAACCTTAATATAGCATTGACCTCTAATAATAGCCTAGGCAAAATATTAGGATCACCAAAAGATCAAATTCACCACCTTCAAAGGTCAGGTATTTTATTGCATACCTTGTGAAATATGCCCGAAAAAATATATAGGTCAAACGATAAGAAACTTAAAAATTAGAACCAAAGAATATTTCTATCACTTCAAGTACAATAGACCCGACAAATCAGCAATAGCCAAACACTGCTTACAAGAAAATCATTTTTTCAAGATAGAAAACACGACCCTTTTAAAAAACTTAACAAAACAGAACTCACTGGTCGCATGGGAAACTCTCTTCATTAACCGGAACCAAAATCTTATAGTCAACAACGAATTAGGCCCCATTCAAAATTCCATTCTCCTTTAATTATTTATATTTAATATCTGTATACTTCATAATTATTGTTATTTATTTATTTGTCACCATAATTGCTTGTATTCATTAATGCCTCAATCATACAAACAGAATCGTCACGTAATAATGATTTATATAAGAGACACCTTATAATTTGTGTCATAAATTATATCATTATAATAGTACTAAACATTTGATTTTGCTTTGTGTAAATGGTACAATGTATTTTTAGTGAATTTAATTATTAATTTATTTTTGTTTTTTGTTTTTTTGTAATGTTTACATTAAATTACATGTCTTACATATTTTTGTATATATATATATATAATTATATTAGTATTGTGGTTTATTATGTAATATTTGACTTAAAATCTACTTCTTATTCTTTGTTGTCTATATGTACGTATTTTGATTGATGTAATATTTTCACTTATCAGCATTTAAATTATATATCCTAATGTTCACATATACAGTTTATGAGTGTATCTTTATTATGTATTATTCTAACTTATACATATGTTATTTTGTTATCTCTTTTTATATATATATTCATGTTTTTCCCAGTTTAGTCACTATCCCCATTACAATCATTAAGTTACTGTTCTCCCATTGGTCGTTGCATGTTTAGACGACCCCCCCTACTCAGTGGCACACCGAGGATTTGGCTTTGGGGGGGGGGGGGCTAAGCTCAGGTCAGAATATTTATATATATATATTCAACAAATCCTAAACGGATGAAAGTTCTTTAACCTATCACAAAATCTGAAATATTGTATATTTCTTTAAAGTGAATGATGATGGGCTTGAGTCAGACAATAGTGCAATATAAACATTCTTTCCTCCGCAAGATCAACCCGCACTGACCTTGAGTGACGGTCTAGCCAGCACCCCAGCGCTCTGCCTTTTAGGGCCACGATATACGAGCGCTGATAGCGCCGCGTTTTCAACGTCGCGTTAATGTCTCTTTAAGTTGGGTAAATGGAACTACTGTGGGCCATGTTACACGAACGCTATCAAAGCTAGCGAATTTAAGTTAACCGAGCGTTGAGCGTTGCCAACGCGGATTGACGCGGGCGCTATAAACGCCGAACAAAGTTATATGGAGCGCAACTACCAGAGAGGTCACCGTAGAATAACTACTAGAAAGCAGTTATTTTTTATTTCAAAGTGATTATTGTGTACTTCAAAATGTACACGAGCGAGCCGAGTCGACACAGACGGAGTCGATTTTTCACACGCTCTGACAGCATCCCGGATCGGGTCGATTCGGCTCCATTCCACGCGGGTTGGGTATAGATATAGCCACAGGTCAAAACCAGAAAGAACGTTCGATCTCTTCCACTGTTCGTCCATAATAATTTTGCAATTCATGGTAGTTGTGGCAGTAGTTGTGATGAGGTGGAATGCGTGCGCATTCTTCCTACACATGTCGGAATGGTGCGGGTCTGTTCCGAAATGTGCTACGGATTTCCGCGACAGACCGGGTCGGCTTGACTAAGCTCAGCTCGTGTAAGTATAGCTGAAGCTTGATACACGATTTGAAAGTACTGGGTGTGTACTCCACCGTCTAGCTCTCCTGATACACAATTCCTCATATGTTTCTATTATTTGTAAAACACCTAGACAGAATGACTGAGTTTTCCATTTTCTAAGCGAAGAACGCAACGTTGACAAAGCTTCAAAAACGCTGTGTATAACACGGGATCCACGTTGCCAACGTCGCGCTTTCAACATCCCGTATAACTTAGGAATTTAACGCCCGGTTTTCAGCGTTATCAAAGCGGCGTTATCAGCGCTCTCATACCTTCAACTCATGAACCAGACCGCCGAGACTCAAACATCACTGAAAGAAAATCATGATTGCGTAGTGTAAAAATCAAATTTATTTAAAAAAGAACGATTATTTTTTCGTGATCACATCACGAAATTAATCATAAACAATGTAATTTTTAATTTAATATCGACTACGTATTCAACGATCGATTACTTTAAAATACAATCCACATTACTAAAAAGACCTTCTGGGAGGGACAGGTCCCGTTCGTCCACCCCCGTCGGTGCGCCACTGCCCCTACTAAGACTCTGCCTATATATAGTTAAGAACCATGTTACCAAATTAGTTATAAGTTTGTAACCATCACTGATGATGACGACCTGGTCATCGAAACGCGTTTGAATTATTACAAGTTTTTTATGAGAAACTGTGTTCTGTTTTTAATTTATATAGCTTATTTTAAGTCATTAGTAGTACTTTTTCTCTCTATGAAGAAATTGCTACATTTCCCTGAAGTGTTGGGTGGTTGATGATGGTGCCTATAAAAGCGAAACCACTACTCCAGAGAGCCAAAGAACTACTATTTACTTAAAAAATAAATATAGTTTAAAAAAACTAAAAAACACGCTTTTAGAGCATATCAAACTAAAAAGTTAAAAATAATTTTTCAAATAAGCTTAAAACAATAATAAACGATAAATACTAGCATTATTGTAAAAAAAGCGTTGGGCGCTCGATGTACGAGAAATATGGACAAAGCGCCCCACGCTTTTTTTACAATAATGCTAGTATTTATCGTTTATTATTGTTTTAAGCTTATTTGAAAAATTATTTTTAACTTTTTAGTTTGATATGCTCTAAAAGCGTGTTTTTTAGTTTTTTTAAACTATATTTATTTTTCACTTTTTAGTTCGATTAATTATTGAAAAAAAAAAATTTGGCCGTGGACGGGATTAGAACCCACGATCGGGGATTGACGTCAGCGAAGACCCGCGCCTTAGACCGCTCGGCCAACGATTGAACTAGCGTAAGAGAGATATAATAACAGTAATTAGCCACTGGCTTTTAGTCCAAAGGAGAGTTACTTACAAACGAACATACATACATACATACATACATACATACGTACATACATACAAGTGAAGCTAATATAAGCGTGTTAAAAAGGTATAATAATTAGTTTAAAGAAGTTCTAAAAGGCTAAACAT
>JAGFPH010005342.1:67712-98960 GCA_018207615.1 Philaenus spumarius
AAAAATTATTAATTCGGCTTATAAAAATTACATTTAAGTAAATCTGGTATTAAACTGAGATATTATTTATATTTTGTATATCCATATATTTTGTTATATTTTTTATTTTAAATTAAATATTGATTATTATTTAGAATGATTTATTTGTTAATCTTATTAGTTATTAACTTTTATTTAATACTTTTATTTTATTTTTTTTACCGGGGTAAAAAAAATTGTAGAATTAAAGTAAAGAAATTATCTAATATTTCTGAAAGAGCCAAAGCTGTTTAATGTTTCGTAAAGCGAATTAATGTTTCGGGAAGTGCCTAAATATTTCTGGAAGGACCTAAATTTTCTAGAAGCGTCCTAATATTTCATTAAACTTCCTTATATTCCAGGTAGCGTCTCAACATTTCATACAATGTCCTAATATTTTATAGAGTGTCGTAACATCTTAGAGACGGTAATCATATTTCAGGAAATGCCTTAATATTCAAGAAAAAGTCTGAATATTTCAGGAAATGTGGTAATATTTTTGGAAATGTCTTATCATTTTAGGAAACGGCTATAAATAGTACAAAAAATCTTAATATCTCAGAAAAAAAAATCCTAAATGCAACCGGAAAACTTTACAGTAAATATCCTAAAATTTTAGGAGACATCTTATTATTTTATTAAACCTTTAAATATTTCAAGGAAAGTAATAATATTTCAGGATACGTTCTAATACTTTCAGAAAACGTCTTATATTATTTTAGGAAACAACGTAATGTACATTAGTACCTAGTATTACTACATATGTATTAGTCCTTCAGAAAATCATCCCAATATTCCAGGAAAAGTCTAAATATTTCAGAAAACGTCATGTTTGAAGAAAATTTTTAATATTTCAGAAAACATTTTATTATTTGAGGAAAGTCGCGATATTTCAGGAAACGTTCTGATATTTCAGAAAATCATTTAACATTTTAGGAAAAGTTTGAACTTTTTAATATTTCAGGAAACTCTCTAATAATCAGGAAAGGTCCTAATATTTCAGAATACGTCTTAATATTTCAAAAAAGTTTTAATATTTCAGAATACATCTCAATATTTCAGGAAAAGTCTTAATATTTCAGTCATCGTTTTAATACTTCAGAAAACTTTCTAATATTCGGTAAAAGTATACATTTTTCATAAAACGTCTTAATATTTCAGAAAAGGACTTGTATTTCAGGAAAAGTCTTCATATTTCAGTCATTGCTTTAATATTTCAGAAAGCTTTCTAATATTCGGTAAAAGTATACATTTAGAAAACGTATTAATATTTCAGAAAAGGTCTTGTATTTCAGGAAAATCCAAATATTTCAGAACACGTCTTAATATTTGAATAAAAGTAGAAATATTTCAGCTTTTAATTACATTGTTTTACTTTTTAAAACAAAACGATTAACAGGGTATTCCAAAAATGTACACAAGTGAATTTTTCAACTTTTTTTAAAGGAAATGTAATTGTTATTTTAGATATTCTAATAAACCCCTGCAATATAATTAAAAGCAATACAACTTTTTCAATTTATTTTTAATAAAAGCTACGTCGCGGCTAAGTATATATGGCTAAAAATATATGGTTTTTAATAAAAGTACCATATAACAATAAATTATTTAAGAAAACTTATATTTTTTAACATGAAATTTGAACACATGTTATAAAGATAATAAATATATAAATTCCTTTCTTTAACAATAAGAGTAGTATAATAATAGTTCAATTTAAAATAATTGAGTAGTTATAACACTCACTTTATTAATTTAGTATTTATTTACGGGTATACAATTTTAACAACATAGTGTTTGTTACAAAATCAAACGCAGTTTGTGTAATATTGTATTTTGTATATTTTAAAGTAAATTATTTAAGTTTTATTTTGCTGTATAGGCATACAGTATGCGCTGTTTGATATTTTATCAACTGGGTTTTTTTTTCTTTCTTAACTTAGTCATTTTTTTACTGTAGGACTAATTAAGAATAAGAACAACACACTTAAAAACCAAAGGCAATAGTTGGTTTCCACGTCTAAGACAGCTCAAGACGTGGAAACCGCTGCTACTACAATTATTGTTATTGACTCGGACAGAAGCTAGAGCATGGGATGAAACAAACTAGGGTTAAGAAATATAGATCTGTACTTTGTTCTTAAAAAATATTTAATTTTTAAAATATATCGGATTTGAATTATTGTTTATATAATGGTTAAACTTACTAAAATCAATAAAATATTTTTAAAGGTGAACCATTTGGCAACTATATTTTTTATTTTGGAAAAATGCTTAAAATAATAAAAAATATCGTCCAGTAATTAAAATTTTAGATTTTAAAGTTGTATGTGAACTTTTAAATATCACCATACGGTAATAATGTTACCTATAAAAAAAAACGTTCTTTTCGTATTAGCGATTCAAACAATATTTTATTGTTGTTGAGAAAACAATTAATTTCAAATGTGGTTAAATATTCAAAAAATGTATTTTAAGTTAAATATAATTTGTTAGTAACTAAATATTTCAATCGTAATATTTTAAATTTAAATGTTTTTTTTACGAACTTTAAAATATTACACGATAAACAATTTCAACTGGAACTATACAGATTTGATTAATTCTGTAATTTTTTAAATATTTTATTAGTTTGTTGAAAACAATTTATTAAGTGTATTAGTATATTTATTTAAACATACTAACAAATTATAGTTAAATAACTTAAAATAAATTTGTTTGGGTACTTTTAAATGTTAAAAGAGGGACAATATCAACTATATAATAACACCGGTGTCGGAAGTTTTAGAAATTGAATAAAGTAGACAAATGTTTTCTTAGGAATTATTTAACAATTCTAATTATGGAAACTTTTGTGAGATTTAAAATATTTTATGAGCAACAGTTTACACTGTAAATGCTAAATACAGTAAAAATAATACTTTAATACAAAAACATCACGGAACTTACCTTATACATTTGTTTGACTCAAATTATTATCGATTCAATGAATAAAAAAAATTGTCGAAGAAATTAATAACCGTAATCTGTAAAGGTGTTGAAAAGTTTCGCGTGAAATGACTTAACGACTCGAGCACCCTCGCATACAAGGGGGTGGTTTGCTACTGACTCTAATTCTAACAGCATCAATTCGCGTCGCTACTGCGCGTGCCCGAAGATCTTGTGTGGTATCCAGCGAGCGAGATAACAGCTTGCCCTTGGTACGCGACGGAAATACCACGCAATTTCACAACTTTTTTGTTTGTTTATTGTTTTCAATTAGCAGTGACAAAGGGCGGGAAATTAAACATTACATTTAATTAATGTTTTAGCATAGTCATATTTGCATAGTAGGTTTATGGTAAAAGAACAAAAACATTTCTTAAAAATTTTATTTTTGGTTTCGTGTAAAATATATCATCAATAAAATTAGCAATTATTTCGTCTTATAATTCGTTATTGTTTTAAAAAAAATATCTATTTAAAATTGTTTAAAATATCTCTTAGGAATGCAATAACAATAATGTTCTATATTTTTACACAAGGAAATTGTTTCTCTCCAATCATCTTCATCATTACTAAAATCATTACTTGAAGCAAACATTAATTTGGTTTAATCATTTTCTATTTGATATATTAGAAAAAATTATACATAACGGGTAAAATATTAAAGTCTGGATGTAGTTCACCCTTTTTTAAAAACAGTACTCAAATAAACTAATAATCAAAATCACAATAATAACAATAATAATAAGTACAATAATATTCCTCTTTTGCTGGAATTACATTTAAAAACTTGTCATTAAATTCTTCTATGTGTATTAAAAGATAAAACATATTTTTTTTTTACTTGTTTAAGTAAGTAGCTATTGTTTCCATGATTAAAAATGCAATTTGAAATTATACCCTAAATTGGAGCTTTCATTTCACAAGTTCCAAACGTGTATTACATTATAGCTTATGTTAAAACAAATGTTTACCTTATTTTAAGTAAAATTTAAACTTGAACTGGACTTATGAGAAATAACACTATATAAATAAAAAACAGAACACAGTTTCTCATAAAAAACGTTTAATAATTCAAACGCGTTTCGATGACCAAGTCATCATCATCCGACGCACACAGACAGAGTTATAACCCATGATTTATTTCATGCACCTGCTCACAAAAGAGCGGCGTTCAACTCTATTGTTCACCGGATTATCAACTTACCGTTATCCCAAGAACACTACGAAGAAGAGAAACAATATATCTACCGGGCTGCAACATTCAACGGGTACAGTAAAAATATGATTGATCAGATTATAAAAAAAGCTATGTTTAACAAAATTAAGAAATCCAGAACTCCACTCAAGAATCACACTACAGATAAACGATGGGTAAAAATAACTTACAACAGACAATTAGCAAACACTGTAAAAAACTCACTAAACAAGCACGCTAACCTAAATATAGCATTAACCTCTAATAATAGTCTAGGCAAAATATCAGGATCACCAAAAGATCAAATTCACCACCTTCAGAAGTCAGGTATTTATTGCATACCTTGTGAAATATGCCCGAAAAAATATATAGGTCAACGATAAGAAACTTAAAAATTAGAACCAAAGAACATTTCTATCACTTCAAGTACAATAGACCCGACAAATCAGCAATAGCCAAACACTGCTTACAAGAAAAT
This sequence comes from Philaenus spumarius, assembly GCA_018207615.1. Lineage (NCBI taxonomy): Eukaryota > Metazoa > Arthropoda > Insecta > Hemiptera > Aphrophoridae > Philaenus > Philaenus spumarius. Next base: position 72,392 of record JAGFPH010005342.1, read on the forward strand.
CATTTTTCCAAGATAGAAAACACGACCCTTTTAAAAAACGTAACAAAACAGAACTCACTGGACGCATGGGAAACTCTCTTCATCAACCGGAACCAAAATATTATAGTCAATAACGAATTAGGCCCCATTAAAAATTCCATTCTCCTTTAGTTATTTATATTTAATATCTGTATAGGCCTACTTCATAATTATTGTTATTTATTTATTTGTCACCATAATTGCTTGTATTCATTAATGCTTCAATCATACAAACATAATCATTACGTAATAATGATTTATATAAGAGACACCTTCTAATTTGGTCATAAATTATAGCATTATAATAGTACTAAACATTTGATTTTGCTTTGTGTATATGGTACAATGTATTTTTAGTGAATTTATTTTTTTTTTATGTTTACATTAAATTACATGTCTTACATATTTTTGTATATATATATATATATATAATTGTATTAGTATTGTGGTTTATTATGTAATATTTGACTTAAAATCTACTTCTTATTCTTTGTTGTCTATATGTACGTATTTTGATTGATGTAATATTTTCACTTATCAGCATTTAAACTGTATATCCTAATGTTCACATTTACAGTTTATGAGTGTATCTGTATTATGTATTATTCTAACTTATACATATGTTATTTTGGTATCTCTTTTTATATATATTCATGTTTTTCCCAGTTTAGTCACTATCCCTATTACAATCATTAAGTTACTGTTCTCCCTTTGGTCGTTGCATGTTTAGACGACCCCCCCCTACTCAGTGGCGCACCGAGGATTTGGCTTTGGGGGGGGGGGGGGGTAAGCCCAGGGCAGAATATTTATATATATATATTCAACAAATCCTAAACGGATGAAAGTTCTTTAACCTCTCACAAAGTCTGAAATATTGTATATTTCTTTAAAGTGAATGATGATGGGCTTGAGTCAGACAATAGTGCAATATAAACATTCTTTACGCAAGATCACCCCGCACTGACCTTGAGTGACGGTCTAGCCAGCACCCCAGCGCTCTGCCTTTTAGGGCCACGATATACGAGCGCTGATAGCGCCGCGTTTTCAACGTCGCGTTAATATCTGTTTAAGTTGGGTAAATGGGACTACTGTGGGCCATGTTACACGAACGCTATCAACGCTAGCGAATTTAAGTTAACCGAGCGTTGAGCGTTGCCACCGCGGATTGACGCGGGCGCTATAAACTCCGAACAAAGTTATATGGAGCGCAACTACCAGAGAGGTCACAGTAGAATAACTACTAGAAAGCAGTTATTTTTTATTTCAAAGTGATTATTGTGTACTTCAAAATGTACACGAGCGAGCCGAATCGACACAGACGGAGTCGATTTTTCACACGCTCTGACAGCATCCCGGATCGGGTCGATTCGGCTCCGTTCCACGCGGGTTGGGTATAGATATAGCCACAGGTCAAAACCAGAAAGAACGTTCGATCTCTTCCAATGTTCGTCCATGATAATTTTGCAATTCATGGTAGTTGTGGCAGTAGTTGTGATGAGGTGGAATGCGCGCGCATTCTTCCTACACATGTCGGAACGGTGCGGGTCGGCTTGACTAAGCTCAGCTCGTGTAAGTATAGCTGAAGCTTGATACACGATTTGAAAGTACTGGGTGTGTACGCCACCGTCTAGCTCTCCTGATACACAATTCCTCATATGTTTCTATTATTTGTAAAACACCTAGACAGAATGACTGAGTTTTCCATTTTCTAAGTAAAGAACGCAAAGTTGACAAAGCTTCAAAAACGCTGTGTATAACACGGGATCCACGTTGCCAACGTCGCGCTTTCAACATCCCGTATAACTTGGGAATTTAACGGCCGGTTTTCAGCGTTATCAAAGCGGCGTTATCAGCGCTCGCATACCGTCAACTCATGAACCAGACCGCCGAGACTCAAACATCACTGAAAGAAAATCATGATTGCGTGGTGTAAAAATCAAATTTATTTCAAAAAGAACGATTATTTTTTCGTGATCACATCACGAAATTAATCATAAACAATGTAATTTTTAATTTAATATCGACTACGTATTCAACGATCGATTACTTTAAAATACAATCCACATTACTAAAAAGACCTTCTGGGGGGGACAGGTCCCGTTCGTCCACCCCCGTCGGTGCGCCACTGCCCCTACTAAGACTCTGCCTATATATAGTTAAGAACCATGTTACCAAATTAGTTATAAGTTTGTAACCATCACTGATGATGATGACCTGGTCATCGAAACGCGTTTGAATTATTAAACGTTTTTTATGAGAAACTGTGTTCTGTTTTTAATTTATGTAGCTTATTTTAAGTCATTAGTAGTACTTTTTCTCTCTATGAAGAAATTGCTACATTTTCCTGGAGTGTTGGGTGGTTGATGATGGTGCCTGTAAAAGCGAAACATGCAACCACTACTCCAGAGAGCCAAAGAACTACTATTTACTTAAAAAAAGGTATAATAATTAGTTTAAAGAAGTTCTAAAAGGCTAAACATATGAAAATGTAAAAAAGAAACTGATTCTGATTTTTTAGCTCATTTAAATTTTGTTTTCCCGTTTATTTTTAATCAATCATTTTTGTTTATCAAGAATTTAAAAGACAACACAGACAACTGAACTGATAACTAAACAACTTAAATGTTGAATGAACATTTAATGCAACATTTATATGTATCGTTAACAAAATGTATGATTGTTACAAAATCGAAGAAATGCATGCCAAAGTTTCTGAACTCAAGTGGAATAAAGGATATACGTTGAGAGGTGAAATCAAGCACAGTAAGACAAATATTACAATAATAATAGCAGACTTTGTAAGTAATCCAATGCTTGTGAAGTGCTTTCAACCATTGGGGCGTACATTTGACTTTACTTGCACTTGAATGTATTTACTTTGTGATAGTTAGGCAAATGTAGACGGCGGATTAGTTGGACACACAAATCCCAAACTCAACAATTGTTAAAGGTCCGACCCAAGCCTGATAAAATTTGACTTTGTAATTATAGTCCACTGACTCGTCTGTAGTATGAAAGCTATAATACTGTTGTGCCCTTTCTATATTGTAATAGAGAGTGTTGACTGAATTCATCTATATATAAAAAACTGAAATAAAACAGACAGACTCACTCACTCATCACGAAATCTCAAAAACTATACCACCTAGGAACTTTAAATTTGGTACACGTATTTGGCATAGGCGCTAGAGGCGCACTAAGATAGAATTTTTAAATATTTAGCTTGTAAGGGTTGAAAAAACCCCTAAAACAATAAATATTGTTGTTATATATCACAAAAAATCTACCTCCTAGGAAAGTGAAATTTGGTTCTCGTATTTGTCATAGGCGTCAGAGGCACACTAAGAAAGGATTTTAAAATATTTGGTGTTTAAGGGTTGAAACAACCAATCAAACAATAAACATTGTTTGTTTTATTTTCCTTAAATCTAAAGATAAAATTTTGTGTATTTATTTCTTACAAGATAAACATAACAAAATTAAACTATTTTTACATTTTATCATGTAAAGGGTAAAATTTTATTAACAACTATAAATATTAATTTAATACCTTCAAGGAACGTGAAATATGTGGCACACATATTTCTTATAGGCGCTAGAGGCACACTAAGATAGGATTTTAAAATATTTGGACTTTAAGGGTTGAAACATTTCCTAAAACAATAAATGATGTTTGTTTACTTTTCTTAAAGCGAAAATTTGGTACATTTATTTCTTACATAAAACATATAAAAATTTAATGAGTTTTACATTTTGTTACATGCTGCTATTGGTAAAAATGTGATAACAACCCCCTAAAAACAATAAATATAATTTTCATACTTTCATTAAAACTAGAGATCTGAAATTTTGTACATTTATTTCTTACACGATACAAATAAAACGTGAACCAGTTGTACATTTCGTTACGTGCTGCTAGGGATGAAAATGTGATAACAACCCCCAGAAACAATAAAATGTAAATTTTTGCACTTCTCTTAAAGTTAGAGAGCTGACATTTTGTAATTATTTCTTACGTCATTTTATCACGTACTTTTAAGGGGTAGAAATGTAGTTCAACCCACTAAACAGTATATATTAATTTTTATACTTTCCTTAAAGCTAGAAACATGAAAGTTTGTGCATTTATTTCTTACAAGATACAGATTAAAAAATTTAATAGTTTTACATTTTATCAATTGGTGAACATTTAGCAACAACCCCAATAACTATAAATATTAATTTAATACCGCCAAGGAACATGAAATTTGGTACACGTATGCGCTCTAGCACACTAGGCTCACTATGATATGATTTTAAAATATTAGCCTTTAATAGTTGAAACATCCCCTAAAACAATAAATGTTGTTTGTTTACTTTCTTTAAAGCTGAATTTTGAAAATTTATGTCTTACAAAACACATATAAAAAGTAAACGAGTTTTAAATTTTTTTACGTGCTTACTAGGGGTGAAAATGTGATAACAGCCCCTAAAAACAATAAATATTTATATTTATGCTTTCCTTAAAGATAGAGAGCTGAAATTTTTCACATTTATTTCTAACAAGATACATAAAAAATATACAAAATAATGAAGCTGAAATGTTGAAAATTTATTTCTTACAAAACACATATAAAAAGTAAACGAGTTTTAAATTTGTTTACGTTCTTACTAGGGGTGAAAATGTGATAACAACCCCTAAAAACAATAAATATTTATATTTATGCTTTCTTTAAAACTAGAGAACTGAAATTTTTTACATTTATTTCTTACAAGATACATAAAAAATATAAAAACTAATGAAGCTGAAATGTTGAACATTTATTTCTTACAAAACACATATAAAAAGTAAACGAGTTTTAAATTTGTTTACGTTCTTACTAGGGGTGAAAATGTGATAACAACCCCTAAAAAAATAAATATTTATATTTATGCTTTCCTTAAAGCTAGAGAGCTGAAATTTTGTACATTTATTTCTTACAATATACATAAAAAATATAAAAAATAAACTAGTTTTACATTTTGTTACTTGCTGCTAACGGTTGAAAATGTAATAACAACCCCTAAAAACAATAAATATCAATTGGCATTCTTTCCTTAAAGATAGAGAGCTGAAATTGAGCACTTATTAATTTTAAGAAAATGTTTTAGACGTAAGCTGATCAAAACTATCCCGATCTATACATTCGCATATTAAAGACGTATCTTTATGATCCGCAAACATCGAGCTAAGACTGTGATTTATCAGTCTGTAGATTTAACGGCGGAAAAAGAAGACGCTCTTCGCTGTGAATTTTTTATTTTGTTATTGATTTAACTTATTCAGTACACATACCAGGACGAGTACGATTGACGAGCAGCTAAATACAATAAATACCAAACTAATTGGAAACACTCTTTATAATTCACTTCCGTGAAATAATAGATGAAAGAAAATGAGAGACATAGCCTATATGACAAATAATTAATTATGAATCATGGTGATGCAAAAAAAAACAAATTCCCTGTAGCAAAGCACGGGTATTCAGCTAGTTATTCACAAAAATGGTTAAACAAAATGTATTATCAAACAGATCTAACTCAATTCCCAGCTGTTTCACCGACTTCAAATAAGAAGTCCGTTCGTGCGATGGGGCTTTTTACACCCACATCTCAAAACCCAATCAGTGCATTTCTTAGTAGATGGAGAATGGTGGGCTACAATAAGCCAATGGGCTGCGGAGATGGGTTTCTAGGTTCAGCGACATTCACGGACAAACATCTATTACATTTATTATATATTTTGATTTCATTTTCTCAAATTAATAATTTTCATAAAATGCTTGAAAAGACAATTTTGTGTTTTTAACAGTGCAGCTTGTTAAAATAATTAAAGATGTGTTTTGATCTTATATTGTACTAGGGGAAACCCCTGCGTGCTCAGTAGGAACCTTCTATACACATAATCATGTGATGTTTTCTTTATAATAAATGTGTAGGATTAATAATAACCCCAAAGCTAAGGCGGTAAATAATATTAAATGTTCAAATCAAACTATTTCGTACATTTTATAACAGCAGTTATAATAAAGGTTTAAAGAATCAGCAAGGTTTAGGTCTACACTTTAAAAAAAACCTAACCTAAAAGTTAGAAAAAACTAATAATTGCTTCAAAGTTTGAAATCAGGTATTAGCCTAATGGAAATATTAGAACAAACAGCTGTTATATGTTATTTTATTCAATTGGTTGCTATGGTAATAAATGTAAATACATGTGTTGGTTTATCAATCTAGGACTAACCTAAGAATTTTTCCGACTAAATTTACGAATATTGAAATAAAAAATGTTTTTATCGAAATAAATTATAGCCTATGTTACTCAGGGACAGTGTAGCTTTTTATTAGTAAAACTATTTTTTTCAAGCGGTTCAGTAGTTCCAGATTTTACTCCCTACATACAAACAAACAAAAAAACAAACTTAACCTCTTTGTAATGTTAGTATAGATTAGCTAAACCCGCCCCCCCCTAAAATAACGAATATTTTTAAAACCTTTCTTAGCGCGAACCTATTGCCCTAGAAGAAGCTACATACCAAATTTCATTTAAATCCGTTAGGTGGTTTTTGAGATTTCGTGATGAGTTAGTGATTGCTATTTGGATTATGTATATATAGGCCTAGATAAATGAAGCCTACAATTTGCAGTTATTAAAGGAAAAAACAAAAATATTCTCCTTAAAATAGCCTACCATCGTCGGTCGTTATGTTATAAGTTGAATATCATTCCAAATTCCACCGAAGTGACGCCTTTTAACCGTAAATAAAATACGTGTGTTTATGATAAAGTGTTATGATACAAAGACAAATTTACTCCTCCTTATCATTGCGTGGGAGAGGAAATGATTTCCCTAGAGTCTGCGTTATGTCACGTGATATTTATTGTTATTAGCTGTATTTACTCTCTCACGAATGGATATTTAAACGCTGAATTATAATAGAGACTGTTTAGGCAATGGACACCAAAACATAAAAGCAAAGTAATATTTTAGTTTATCGAATTAATTTATACAATGTTTATGTTTGCACATAATCTTTTACAAAACGGGAATGAAAATAATTTTATTTTTAATTTGTAATAAATTACTTGCTTACACGCTTCCTCAGCAAGGGTTAAATTAATTAACTTACAAGGGTTAAATTAATTAACTTACAAGTGAAAAAACATAAATGCAGTAAAACCGTACAAGTGAGATAACATCGACCACTATCTGGAGGATCAGGATAGCTCAGTGGTAGAGTGTTGCCCCGGAAAGGCAAAGGTCCTGGGTTCAAATCCCGGTCTTGGTCCATGTTTTTTCACTTGTAATTTAATTAAAATAATTTTCCTGTAAGTCTGTCAGAAAATAGAGGTTTGTTGTGCAAAATTATCATTCAGTTTGATTTTGTTAGATTATTATTTTAGAGTATCAGCTCTAAAATACACAGTGCGTCCATAGTACATAGGCTTACGAAGCACGCATTGCACTGCGTATCGAAAATACTCGGGGTTGGCGTGCGAAGCACGCAAAGCATTATGTATTGAAAATAGTTCAAATATGCGGGTTGACGTGCGAAGTATGCAATGTTCTGTGTATTGAAAATATTCCCAATGCGGGGGTTGACGTGTGAAACATGCAATGCACTGTGTATTATAATACTTCCAATACGGGAGTTGTCAACATCATTGTTTTATCTTCACTAGGTTTTTCTTTCAAAATATTTAGTACGTTACATATTCAGAGCGTACCTCACTGATGATGGCGACATTTTGGTTGAAACACGTTTGGGTAAAAAACGTATTACGTGTGAGATTCAATGTTCAATAATATCTAGGTTTCGTACCTTTACAATCTTATAAGGGTCTGCTGCAGTGGCGGCCATCTTGGATTTGTATCCCATAAGAGCAATGTTAAATTTCGAACCATTTATTTCGTTTACTTTTTATCATAAAATTGTTTGCAAGGTCTCATTTTAAGCACAGTCACAATACGCATCCGTCTTGCAATTTACATTTTTTTAAATGCTTTTGATTTGTTATGTAATTGACATTTTGTAAGTACAAAGTCTGATTTTTTGTCCTAACACAATAAAAAATTAATAATGAAAAATAATTTGCTAGCCGGATCCAAAATTGTATAAAGAATCAGTTTTTTTTCAACACTCAATTACAAAAGATAGACTTATAAAATGGTTTGAAATGAGGCAATGTCAAAGCGTTCAGCTGCAAGAAATTGCTCTGTTTAGATAGGGATACAGTGAGAAGCGGTTGCGTTTCCGATTGCTTTCTCGTTTACTGGAGCAGACCCTTAAGCTCCTCTTTTTGTTATCGGATAACTTGTTTCGACGTATGATCAAAGTTATCTTCCGATCCATAAAAATATGCATCACACTTATTAGAATTATTAGCATTTCTTGGATGTTAAATGTTGTAAAATTGAATTGTTGTTTTATGTGTGTAGTATGTATTCAACCAAGTTTACGGGAACGAATAAGTATGTATATTTTTATGGATCTGAAGATGACCTTGAATTATAATAGTTACTTCTGATAGTAAGAAAGAAACTGAAAAGACTGTATGTAAACCTATGTAATCTATATTATTATTGAAAATTCAGTTGTGGTGGCTTAAAATCTTCAAAATGAATAAAATCTGTGCTCAAGTTGTATTCTATCAATACCATGCTAGGCCAGTCGGTAGGGGTAATTCTAGACCAAAAGTTCCAGTAATTTACAATATGGCTTTTTTTTATAAGTATATTGAAGAATGTAGATTAATATAAAAAACGTTTACCAGTTTATCGATTTCCCAAAGTCGAAAAAAACATCGATTATCATTTTTTTTTCGATTATCCTTAATATTTCGAGCTGGGATGAAGATAAAGACAAATTAAAAATAGGGGAATTACCGTATAGGGGAAGTATTTTCCAATTAAAAAGGTCATATGTATTCATTTCCTCCGAGCAATGGTTTGCCTGGAAAAATTCGATAATGCAGGTATGTATTTTGCAGCATTAGAAATCACTAAAAGTTGAAATCCCATTCATATATGAAGCGTTGGCTCATTCTAAATTGGACAAATTTTAATATATCGAATTGAAACTTGACATAGGAGTTAAAATATATAATTTAAACATTTATGCTGAGTCTCCTAATATATTTTAACTCCTATGTCACGTTTAAATTCGATATATTAAAATTCAGCCAAATTAGAATGAGCCAACGCTTCATATACGATTGAGATTTCAACTTTTAATGATTTCCCCTGCTGCAAAATACATACCTGCATTATCGTATTTTTTCCAGACAAACCATTGCTCGGAAGAAAGAAATACATATGACCTTTTTTATTGGAAAATACTTCCCCTACACGGTGGTATGTTTTGTTTTTCTGTATCTTCATCCTAGCTCGAAATATTAAGAAATATCGAAAAGAAAATGTTTTTCTTTTTTTTCGACTTTGGGAAATCGATAGACTGGTAAACTTTTTTTGTATATATCTACATACTTTAAGGTACTTATAAAAAATTACTGGTAGTTGTAACCTACACCGACTGGGCTATGCTAGAATTTCACCAATTTAAAGTTAAAAGAAATAAATTAAGTTTTTTTTAATGTACGCGTTTTTAGTATTTGTCTTACTTTTTTTCAATAGTAAAGTTTGTATTACATACAATTTATATTTTGACGTGATAATATTTAATTGAAGCCTAATATTTACAGTTACAAAAGGAAACGCGAAAGTGATTTCTTTAGAAACGTCCTCCATCACCGCCTATTAGATAAAGATCTTTCATTATTTTATACCCTAAAAGAATTACGCTTCTTTACCCTAAACATATGTGCTTTATGAACTACCCATTTATAGTCAATTTTGTATAAGGTCTCACTCAGCCGTTTCGTCGCGTGGGCGTCGTTTGCATGATTTCCCTTGAGTTTGCATCATGACGTGTGGTATTTATTGTTAAACCAGCTGCGCCTGCGATTTCATACTCGTAATATGTCATCTATGAGGCCTTACAAAATGTTACCCGTTATCACCACGGCAATAAATTAATTAAAGGATATCGCAGTGATTCGTAAGTCCGATGTGTTTTAAAATGAGTTGTAGGCGATCATCGAAGGCACGCAATACAATGACACTTTTATTGAATCCTTGATCAACTAAGACACCACAACTTCAGCTGTATTGGATGCACTGACCTTCCAAGATGTTCTGCTACAATTTCGTCCCTATAACTTCCAGGCGCGTGTATGCAATGTTGATACACACTGTCAGTTTGGTTTTTGCATACACGGCGCCGTTAGTTACAAAATGTTCGCGCAAGATGCGCTTACATATGTACACGTATTTTTATTTGTAAACTGATTTGAATGAAACAAACACTAAATGTTAGCCCAAGCCTATCTCAATACATCACTACAAACCACATCCGAATTGGTTCAGCCATTATGGAGATTGGTGTGTACTAAATCACAGACAAACAGACTTTAGTACAGATATTTAGTATTTTAGATTACGTTAGCTATATTTATTATCTCACTCCTGGAAATTTAAATGTAGAATATTATCATAGAGAACGTTCAGACAGGGACAATAAGACATGAAAATAAAGTGATTGTATTTTTTACTTTCTCACTATACTATCTAATAGAGAAAGTATAGTGATCTCAAAAAAAAATCGATGATGAGATTTTTGTGTAAATATCCGTTTTGGGACATCCTGAGTCCAAAAAAGTGGTTTTTACAAAATGTCTGTATGTATACAAAGCTAGAGCGAAAACTATTCCATCGATTTCAAACAAATTTCCACCGGATATGTCAAGAAGGCCTGTAAAGATGCACGAAAAACGGTTTTGAAAATTTTTGAAAATCAACCCCCTTTTTGGTAAAAATACCCACAAAATCAGTTATTATTTTTTTATTGAAAAACGGCTCTAACGATTTTGATAACATTTGGCTCATTTGTAGCCTTTAATGTACCCTACTATATGCAAAAAATCACATCTTTCTAAAAATTCTCGTTTAGCTAATAATAATAATAACTGATTTTTTTGATTTTTTGGCCATAAAGGGGGTTGTTTTTCAAATTTTATAAAAACCTTACAAATATGGTGCAAATTTGTTCGAAATCGATCGAATAGTTTTCTTTCTATATAATAATAATAATATTTATTAGTTAATCTCCTACTTTAAAAATCACCTCTTCTACCCCACCTACAATTATGAAGTCACAGTGAATCTGTTTAATAAATTAAATATGTTTGTAAGAAAGTATGTGCCAGTTCCTGGAGAAGATGTTGTGGGCTATATTCCAGTTAATTTTGTGACATGTATGTGCAAATCATCAGGTACAGTATTTTTATTTTTAGTCTTGTTATTATTGTAGTGCCTCAAATCTAATATCAAAGTTTTCGTCTTTGACACAGAACTTAATTTCGACTAAACTGAACGTTGTTTGATATTTTATCTTTTTTTATTTTTTTGAATTTTATACTTCTTTCGGCAAGTTATGGAAAAAATAGATTGAAATTTTAATGCTCGCTGACAGGATGACATAGACATTCACAACTATGCGCGCACAGGTCTTGAGGCAATTTCGAATGTGGGTCTTAGAGTCAATATTGTTTGATGTGAAACTTCTCGAGGCGCGGGTATGGTAAATTGGCCTGGGTTAGACGACAAGTGAAATTGGCCTTCTCCGACGTCAACCGTCAGTTGGAAGGAAAAGGTAGGAGAATAATGTCTACTTACTCTGTCATAGGTGATTCAATTGCCTTCAGTAGCACTCTCCAAAAAATGAGTAACATCTATATATATAAAAGCCAAATCCACTGACTCACTGATCACGATTTCTCAAAAACTACTGAACTAATTAGAACGAAATTTAGTATGTAGCTTCCTCTAGGACAATAGGTGCTCACTACGAAAGGTTTTCAAAAAATTCGACCTTTTAGGGGGAGTTTGGGGGGGGGGGGCAAAGTTACTAAATCACGATTTCTCTAAAAAAACTACTGAATGGATTGGAATGAAATTTGGTATGTAACTTCCTCTAGGGTCGTAGGTGCTGATAAGAAAAAGTTTCAAAACATTCGACATTTTTGAGGGGGTTTGGGGGGGCCAAAGATACTAAATCGCTTTTTCTTGAAAACCACTGGACGGATTGGAACGAAATTTGATATGTAGCTTCCTCTAGAGCCATAGGTGCTCACTAAGAAAGGTTTTCAAAAAATTCGAAATTTTAGGGGAGGTTTGGGGGGTCAAAGTTACTAAAAAAACACCGAATGGATTCGAATAAAATTTGGTATGTAGCTTCCTCTAGGGCCCTAGGTGCTTGTTAAGGGTTAAAAAAATTTAAATTTTAGGGGAGGTTTGGGGGGATCAAAGTTACTAAAAATCCTCAAAAGAAATACATAGTGTAATATATTTTTTGTTAATATACATTTAACTTTGATTTGTCTATCCGTACAAAGCCGGATCGGGCCAGCTAGTGTTCACATAAAATTTAAATTATTTTAAAATTTCTTAAAACGTATCACAAACATTTGCAAATCATAAGTTTAACATGTGAATTTAACGGTATGAAACGTATTAAAGTGATCTGGAGAAAATCTAATTCTGTTTATAATCTAGGACGTTAGAAAAGTTTAATCAATTTTATTACCTGCCGTAGATTTACAGCTGTCCATAAAACCCGACAAAACCTGGGATTTTAATAGTCCGTGGACACGAGTTGACATCGAAAAGGAAATATTATAGAAACACGTACAAAGGATGGATCGTTCACAAAGAAAGAAAACTATTTCGAAGACTGCTGACTGGGGGCGATCGTAAACTTCTCTTCGGCAAGTCTCGGTAAATAACATTTCCTTACAAAGAGGCAAGGACGCTGCGGCTTCCATAAAACAGCTGACATCAGCACAAAATATTAACTTCACCAGATTTATTTGAAAGCATATTTTATTAGTATAAGGTTTCAACGTAACACAGGGAAACGAAATAATGCAAACATGCCAAAACTAATATTTATATACAGGACGCTCAAAAATGCACCTTCTATTTAAAATGTACTGAACACAGTTTTTGTTCTTTGATATATTAGTAAAAGGTTAACAAACATTATTGTGTAAATATGCTCCATTTACTGTTTTGTAAAACACAATCGGTTAAGAAACAATTGATTACATACACCGTTATGAATACAGTATTATCGAATTTCCATAGGAAAGTTGAGCTCTGAAGTGATTCTTATGTTGAGACATAAGATCCATTGGAAATTGTATATACCAGGTGTCGTAAAAGTCCCACTCCCCCCGCTTTAACTTTTGTGTTTGTTAAAACAAACAAATATCCTTTGGGGAACGATACTAACTTAGCCCAAAGTATCTTTTGAAGCAATCGGAAATTTTGAGTGTCCCCCTTAACATGGGAGATTTTGGGGGCAACTCAAAATTTTTAAATGGTAAGTATGGCCATGTGATACCTCATTTTAAAGGTCTATTTAAGACTAGGAAAATGACATAAAGAAAATAAAAATCGGAAACCCCAAAACAAAATGGCGGCACTAAACGTGTTGAAATAAATCGATATAAATTTGCTAATATCTCGAAAAGAAAGAGTTTTTAGAAACAATTTCAAGAGACAAAAAATGTGTATTTCAAAGTGCTTGACCTAAAAAATTGCTTCCAAATCGATTTCGTAAATTTTAAGTCGACTCCTATATCTTAGAAAGTTTAAAATTTACGAAATCGATTTGAAAGCAATTGTTTTGGTCAAGCACTTTGAAATAAACAATGTTTGGTATTCTATTCTAAGCTCAACCGACAGGATTCCTTCCAAAACAAAACTCTTCAAATGTCAACCAACTCAACTTGGTTCGTTCGAAACTCAACCATACATCAAGGTCTGAAAACCGAGACAATCCATTGTTTCATCCCAAAGCTAACAGAATCGTTAGCTACTCGAGCAGAAGACTAGAAACACACACATCTCTCCGACATCGTGACAGATCCCGCTCCCCCACAAGGAACAGACCAATGTGCCTTGTACACGACCCACCATGAAATTACCAAAACGTCTATGTAATTTCAAGAACAAGTAAAAACCAAACAAAAGCTCATCCCACAACCAATCACACCACACTTAAAACAATCACTACACTACAATTAAGCCACTTACATCATACACTAATAAAATCGTTTCTAAACGGAAGCGGCAAACGACACTTTCAGAGTTAAACTCTCGCCAAGACCAAGGTGTAGAGTCCCGCTATTCCGAACTAATTGTGACCGAGTACTGTTCGGTTTAGCGGGAATTCGGATTAGGCGGATTTCATGAATAATATCAACGTATTGACTTGTTAAGGCGTAAGTTAAGTGCGGGGACATCTGCTAGAGTCAGTTATTTATAAAGCGTTGATCGGCTCGGAGGAAAGCGAGGAGGAGAATGGTCGAACTGAACGCATATCACACGTAGACGCGGCAAATGCTCTTGACCTCGCCTTAGTGTAGGTTTACACCATCCGTTTTTCCTTCCGTTGCGTTACGATTCTGTTTTATTCTAAAAACGGAAGGGAAGGGATAGGTTGTTCAAACTGTCCGCTTTGTCATCCCGCAGTCTTTCCGTTAGTACCGCATCGTCGTGAAAAATATCAAGGGAAAAATCAAATTAGTTGAAAATACCGAAGACGGAGGAGAAACACGGACGAACGCAACTGGCAGGTGGCAACAACGCTACTAGTGCCTAGCTGTTGTATCTAATCCTTCCTTCTTTCTGAAGGACCCGGTATTTGTTTCACCTGACGCTTGTTGTGGTAGCTTCCTTCACGCAAAACGGATAGAAAACATGAAGGAAACAAAACCAGCTTTCATTTCAATTTTATTTCATGCGTTTTCATCAAGCTTACGCTCTATGTATGTCTCTATTTAATTTATTTGCATAACAATAATTGTACGTTTTTCACAAACGTCTTTTTAATTTATTCTGTTTTTATATTTAATAAACGGTACCAGGAACTGGCACATACTTTCTCACAAATACATTTAAATTACTAAACAGATTAACTGTGACTTGTAGGGTGGGGTAGGAGAGTTTTTTTATTAAAGTTGGAGATTAACTAATAAATATTATCTATATAAATATAAATCTAGAGAGAAAACTATTCGATCGATTTCGAAAAAATTTGCACCAAACACGTCAATTAGGTCTTCATAGATGCACTTAAAATGGTTTTGAAGTTTTTTTTAAAACAACCCGCTTTATGGCCAAAAAACCCCCAAAAACAGTTATTATTATTATTATTAGCTAAACGAGAATTTTTAGAAAGATGCGGGTTTCTGTATAAGGTAGGGCACATTAAAGGCTACAAATAAGCCAAATTTTATCAAAATCGTTAGAGCAGTTTTTTAATAAAAAAATAATAACTGATTTTTTGGGGGTTTTTGGCCAAAAAGGAGGTTGTTTTTCAAAATTGTTCAAAACCCTTTTTCGTGCATCTATACAGGCGTACTGGACATGTATGGTGCAAATTTGGTTGAAATCGATAGAATAGTTTTCTCTCTAGCTTTGTATACTTTTCTTAAAGTAGGCGATTAACTAATAAATATTATTATTATTAGCTAGAGAGAAAACTATTCGATCGATTTCGAACAAATTTGCACCAAACACGTCAATTTTGTCTTTATAGATGCACGCAAAAATGTTTTGAAAAATTTTGAAAAACAACCCTCTTTAAGGCCAAAAAACCCCCGAAAACAGTTATTATTATTATTATTAGCTAAACGACAATTTTTAGAAAGATTCGGGTTTTTTTATATGGTAGGGCACATTAAAGGCTACAAATAAGCCAAATTTTATCAAAATCGTTAGAGCCGTTTTTTTATAAAAAAATAATAACTGATTTTTTGGGGGTTTTTGGAAAAAAAGGGGGGTGTTTTTCAAAATTGTTCAAAACCCTTTTTCGTGCATCTATACAGGCGTACTGGACATGTCTGGTGCAAATTTGGTTGAAATCGATCGAATAGTTTTCTCTCTAGCTTTGTATACATACAGACATACATACAGACATACAGACATACATACAGACATACATACATACAGGCATACATACATATATACAGACAGACATTTTGTAAAAACCACTTTTTTGGACTCAGGGGGTCCCAAAACGGATATTTCCACAAAAATCTCAACATCGATTTTTTTGCGATCACTATACTTTCTCTATACTATAGTATAGTGAGAAAGTAAAAGGGGTAATTTTTCTGAGCTCTGTTCGGAATAGGCGGATTTTCGGATTAGCGGGACTCTACTGTATTTATTTTCTCGCACAAACTGCCCCATTGTACATCCGATTTGCTCCAAACTTGGGACACACATTGGTTGTCTAAGTCGATCGAGACCAGTTTGTCACCCAAAACAATCCATCAATCGGAAGCACATTTTATGAAAGTCAAATGTATGAAATTAAATCTTCTTGACCCGCACCCAGCACTTTTTGGACGAGGTAAAATAAACGAATTCGCGTTACTTGTCCTAAAACAAACGCTAAAGTAAGACGCTATAGGTTGTTTTTATTTCGTCGGTGATTTCTTCTTCATCGTTTTACACACGTACTAATATAAACCAGAAGTTTAATGTATCAGCTGATCGTAAACGAAGAAGAAATCGACAAAATAGAAAAGGCAGTGGTAAATTGAAAGGCTTGCACTCAACAGCTGTATGGATTTAGCCGCTTCACGCTACCGATGAAATTGATATTGCACTTCCCAATTTTGTAAGTTGTGTTTAATTGGTGTAATTGGTGATACCTTTAAAATATAAATAGTGCTTTGTCGTTATTTTTTTATTTATTGGTTGCTTGTCTAAAGGCTAGGCACCTCACTCAAGGTCAAGGCACAAAAGGACTGCCCGAGCTGGGTACAGTGTGCGCGTCTGCATTCACCAACGAAAACTCGATCGTCTTGTACCTTTGATTACAGTCTATAATTCACATATTATTATTTGTGAACCGTATTTTAATCAAAGGTTGTACAATAGAAAGTTCAAAACTTTTATTGATTTGCTTATGAATTCACACACATCAGATTAATCGTAACTAATAGATTTGTTTTAAAGCGGATACCTATTTAAATGGCATTTCGGGGGGGGGGGGGTTCATCCCCCGTATCCTCCCTGGGCCCGCCCCTGTTATAATAGTTAGGCCCTAAGTTATGTGTAATAATTGGTTTATTCAACCCGGCATCCTGTACCAACACAGTAAACACAGCAATATTGTATGTACAATTGTTCTCACTATCTTAAACTTATATATTATCCTTGATCCGATTGTTTTGACAGTTACACCAACCGAAAGGGAATCAAAAGGGCTACAAAAAAGTGTGTTGACATTTTTTGCTAAAAAGGTTCCCAAGTATTTGTCTTCTTTAGTATTTGCTTCTAACGTGATGTTAAAAGCAAACATGATGTTAGTATTTGTTCTACGCTTTATATAAGAGTAAATCCACAATGTTACGTTGGAATGATACTTATATATATTTTCTGAAATATAAGTTGTCTATCTATTTCTATATTTACACACAGCCGGACAATTTCAGAAACTAGACAAGATATTCCTATGGGCGGACTCATTCTAATGCATTAAAGTGGCTAAATCAAGATGTGGTTAATTGGTTCTGCTTTCCCTCGTGAGATTGCGCTGTAGTCGGAATTAGTTTAACGCATCAGTGGTTACATGACATGCATTATTTATTAATGTCTCTGCGTGGAAAGATTAATTTATTCAACTAGCTGTGGCACCTGCTTTGCAAGTGGTAAGGAGAGGAAACATTTCTCACAGTTTTTCAGGAGATAAATTAACTGGCCAAAATTAAACTAAATATGTTAGCAAAATATATATTTGCACTTACAATTACTATTTTTATTTTTATCTGTACTAACGTAAATGTGGGTGATAAACAGTTCTAATAAAAATACAGAAAACTATACATTTCACTAAGATAAATCAAATTTTAACAATCTAAAACAAGTATTACAGGGGACAAAACCAAAACTTGAATAGGAGGTTTAACAATGCCAGATTTTTCTGAAAGCAAGAAGTGCTACCAACATATATATGTTTAGAAACTAAAACAATAGCTCGAGATGAATACTTTTTTCAGAAAACTCAGAAGTTTTACAAACTTGTATATCTTTAAAAACTGGAAAAATTCTGTGAGCAGAGATTGTAAGTAAAAACTTCAGGCTATTTTTAGGAGGTTTCAATTCTGTTATAGAAAACAACTTAATTGTGTATACAGTGAAAGTCAAAAGTATAGATTCACCCTGTTAAATTTGAAATGGATAAAGATAGAAAATGAAACTCAGGACACATGTCTGGGAAATAAAAGTGAACCTTTTAGTCTCTATTACAACTATCCCGCTTAACCAAAATGGGATTTTTGTTGGCAGCTTAAAATTTTTAAATGTTAAGACCCATTAAGTGACACTTCATTTTAAAGGTCTTGATTAAGGGTCGGCTCTAGCTGTCGGCCATGTTGTTTGACACACCATAAGACCAATGTTAAATTAAAATCCATATTTTTCCTTTATTTTTGATCGGATAGTTGTGAACGATATGTCGTTTTAAAGCTATGGCCAATACGCATGCAAATGGCTTTTCCAAAATTAAGAAAAACGTTTTGTTTAATATTTATTAACAATTTCAAAAATTAATTTTTAATAATTTTTTATGTTGTCACTATTAGTTATAGCGAAAAAGTACCAAGCCATTTGCATGGAGAATTTCGTCCCCAAGAGTTTGGTATTTTTTTGAAAACGCTATTTGAACAATTGCGGGTTTTAAATGGATTTAGGCTGAGCAATGTCCGTGTAACCTACCGCCGCTATAGGGTGACTTTAAATATTTTTTTACGATGTAACTATTAATTATAGCGAAAAATTATCAAGCCATTCGGATGAAGAATTTTGTCCCCAAGAGTTTGGTATTTTTTTGAAAACGCTATTTGAACGATTTCGGGTTTTAAATGGATTTAGGATGAGCAATGTCCGCGTAACCTACCGCCGCTACGCTGGAGTCGCAGGTTGCTTTCTGTTTTACTAGAGCCGACCCTTAAGGAAGAAGAACAAGGGAAACCAGAGCTTTGTATTTCAACCCAGTTCAGTGGTTCTGTATTGCTATTATTTACCATCTGAATGTGGATATTCATGTTTTGCCTCAATAAAGTTTAACTTCTTTTCAATGATCTGCCATTTTGTGCTGGGTTGAGATAGAAAGGACTAGTTTCCACTGTTCTTCTTCTTTAATCAAGACCTTTAAAATGAGGCGTCACTTAATAGGTCTTTACATTTAAAAATGTTGAGCAGAAACACAAAAATCCCATTTTGGGGAAACGGGGATAGTTGTAATATAGACTAAAAGGTTCACTTTTATTTCCCAGAAAGTTGTCTTGAGTTTAATTTTTCAATCTTTATCCATGTAAAATTTAACAGTGTGTATCTATACTTTTGACTTAAAAGTATACACTTAAGTTGTTTTCTATAACAGAATTGCAACGGCCTAAAAAATAGCATGCAGTTCTCACTTACAGTCTGTGCTCATCAGAAACACGAAAATCCCATTTTGGGGAAACGGGCAAAGTTGTAATAGTGACTAAAAAGTTTACTTTTATTTCCTAGTAAGGTGTCCTGAGTTTTATTTTACTATCTTTTTCTATTTAAAATTTAACCGGGTGTATCCATACTTTTGACTAGCACGGTATAATTTACTGTCAATCCTGTAAATTGTTGTAATGTGTATCTAACGGTTTAGCCAACTTTCGCAATTAACATCACCAAACTATCGTGTTTCTCTTTTGTGTTAACTTCTTTTAGTAAAAAAAATCATAATAGAAAAGCCCATTGTCATCGACAATTTGTACAAATGTTTACTAAAAAAAATTCTTCATTATAATATTTTGGCTTAATTTTACGATTTGTATATGAAATACAACCAAACAATGGTTTTAAGTGTTTTACTTTTTCAATTACTCTTTAGTAATATTTCGAAAAGTAGGATGAAAAATTACATCCTTGTCACAAAAAAACTCATCAGCAAAATCGGTTAAGTAAAATTTAACTAAATTCTTACATTCTATCATAAAATTTATATTATAGTGTTATAATATAATTCAGTTTTTCCGATTTTTAGGAATCTTGTTTCTAGTGAGAAACTGCTTTTACGAATCACCATTCAAATTGATCACTTAACTTCTACTTGGTGATCGGTTTAACAGATATTTAATTATATTATTTTTGCTGCCCAGTAAAAGTGTTTTAAATAATAATTAACATGCAATGCAATATTGAGCAGATATTGATTCAGAACCTTACTTATATTACGCTTTTACTTTCTCCCCCCTGTAGTACATGGAGAAAGTATTGTTTTCGTCCAAATTTTCGAATTTGAATTTTAAGCGGAATTATCTGCTTTGGTGTTCCCTAAACCACAAAACATGTTTTAGTGGAATTATCTGTGTTGGTGCTCCCTGAACCCAAACATATTTTTAGTGGAATTATTTGTTTTGGTGCTCCCTGAACACCAAAAAAAAGTGTTTTTTTTTTGTGATGTCTGTCCGTGTGTCTGTTGAGCTATTGAGCTGTTGAGGATGTGTACAGAGCTGGAGACCATACCAACGGTCCGATTTTGATGAAATTTGGTATGTAGGTGTATTTCTGGAATATCTCCACGCGGTTTTTTTAATTTTGTACAAATTTTGATTATTAGGGGTTTTACCCCCCAAAAATTGCCAAAAGACGTGTAGCAGGTACCCCTCACCTCGTAGTAAATATAATAAATAATAATATTTAATAAATCATAATCAAGGGTCCACTAACCATGAACAGGTTATAGTGTTGGCAATGTCTTCACATACAAAACGCTGAGGTTTGAGTTCATGATAATTAAGGGAGGGGAACGCTAACAGGAAGTTTAGGCAGCACGCACGAGAGAGTCAGTCTGGTTTTGGAAATGATCGCGTACGCGTAGGCTCAAAGGGGGGGTTAGTCTTGCTTTGCCTCATGGCTAAATTATAAGTAGATTTAGGTTTAACTAGTTTAGGCGGCACCAACAGAGTAATGTTTGTTAACCTCTAATAAACATGCATTACTGAATACACTGAGTACCGATTCTTGAAGATCCTTCTCACACACCGCCATCCTGACAGCGTCCGGATCTCCGCAAGAGGGGTTAAGGACTTGTCCGACAACCAACAGGACGTCGCTAAACCATAGTAGGACGATGGGAGCCTATATGGGAAGCGCCGCAACGTTACAGACGATAAAAATCTAAAATTCTCAAATACGGCTCGTAACGATTTAATAAAATTTGGCTTATTTGTAGCCCTTAATGTACCCTACCATATGCAAAAACCCGAATCTTTGTAAAAATTCTCGTTTATGTAATAATAACAATAATAACTGATTATTGGGGGTTTTTGGCCAAAAGGGAAAATAACCACCTCCTATGTTACTCTTGGGAAGGTAGAAAGTTTCAACTGAGAGAAAGTATGTGGCAGTTATCTGGTACCGCTTATTTAATCACAATTTTATTTTACTTCGAAAACACAGACCATTCGGCCGAGGCAATCATTTTTAAAACTGTTATCATTACCAAAAACAGTTTCGTACTTTTGAGTAAATCAATTGACAAGAGCAAATGAACGCACATAATGTTTTACATAAAAATAGTGTTCTGATTGAAACCGTCTAAAAGGTTAGAACAGGATGAACAAGTTGATGAGACTAAACCTTAGGGTTAAGAACAACGCTGTTAAAATAAACAACTAAAACAAAGTGCAAAAGTAAAGCAAACAAACTTAAAACTAATGAACTCGGATGTAGAATGTTAAAGTTAAACTAAGGAAAACAACGACGTACGATTTTAAAATAATTCGACCATGCAGCTGAACCGCCGACGGGAGTTGAGCAAATTTCCAAAATTAAGATTATAACCCTATGTTTTAGGGTTTTGACCAACAATTTGGGAAATAGGTCTATCCACGACGGTGCTGAATAGCTGCAAAATTTTTCGCACGCTATTCCGCATATTGGGAGTATCTTCGAAACACAAAGCATTGCGTGTTTCGCAAGCCAACCCCCGTATTTGGAGTATCTTCAATACACAATGCATTGCGTGCTTCGCACTCCAAACCCACGGTAGAATCCACCACATGGCTTTGAACTGGGTACTTTTATGGTATGCCTATTTTACGTTTTGATCGATTTTAGGGGAACTATTAGGTCGCGTAAAAAACAAAATGTGCAGAATAACATCCTACATTTATATTTGTGGAAAAAATCAAAAACAAAGTTATTCTCGTAGAAAATATCTCAAAACGTCGTTACTTCCGGTCAAAAAACGTGTTTCCGATTGTTGGATTTTTCTGGCTAACGAACTCGTCTGAGCGACGTAGACATCCAACATGTGTACCAAATTGGAACCAGATCGGACTTAAAATGCGGCCGCTAGAGTGCGAACACATATATATATGATTTTTATTGACACCGCAAAACGTGTTCTGGGGACCATGATCGGTGCTCATTTGCTACTCCCGACCTTGGTTCTTACCATAAGGGCCACTGCAATAGCTCATTTTACCTACAGAAATTCGCTAACAAGAACACAAAGTTGCATAAACACAAGGTGTAATATTATTTTTATTGGTAAATTTAACGTTTTAATATACATCGCAACGCCCTACACTGTCTGAGAATTCTAACTGACATTAAAAGTGTAAATTTTGGATTCAATATCAGTTAAGTGCACTTAACACGTTCACTGCTAAGGACGCACATGTGAGCTTGACACTGAACACTATGAGAAGCGGCCGACGCCCAGTGAATAGCACGCCAACACACAATGCATTTTCAATACACAATGCATTGCGTGCTTCGCACTCCAATCCCCGTATTAGAAATATTGGGAGATATGCGACATCTAAGTTTTAAAAAGTAAACTTTCGGAAAACAAAGTCAAACGACAGTAATGAATTTCAAAATCATTTTACTCACTAGTAATAGTTTAGAGAGCAGTAGCTAGGGTTTTCAGGGTCTTCGTTCTCTTCATAAAGATTCAAAAGTTTAAAAAACACAGTTTACGGGAAGCGGCAATAAATATTGTAAAAACATAAAAGAATTCGCTTATACACTGGGGTCGAGATAGGCGATATGTTATTCTTCAGTTTCATTATGTGTAAGTCTTAGCCGAGTGGTAACGCGGGATCTTCCCGGGTTCGAATCTCGCGAGACCAGGTAGCTTTTCATATCTGTGGTTCCAGGGTAAGATTGCGGAAGTAAAGCAAACGGTCGTTGGCTCGCTTCCAAGCTGGCGGGATATGTCTAGTTACCTGGTCTAAAGGCTTGGGATGTTTTGCATAATTTTACTGTAGTATTTCTGTATATATATTTTTTATTTAAAAAAATAAATATATTACAACCGACGACATATGGGGGAGCACTACTTTCATTCATCCTCAATTTTACGTCGACTTTGTATAATATAAATATCACAAGTGGAACGGAAGAAACTATTCATTCATAGTAGATTGATTTAAAATATTAACAAAAATAATAATTGTTGATTTTTTGATGCAGTTTAGAAATAACATGTGAAAGGTCTACTATATGATATCATACTATTTATCAATTCAGACGTCGCAAGTTTCGAGTTTTTACGCGCTGCACAAATATTTTCTAAAAATAATGTTATTATATAATGTTTTCTATGTCAAATTACTCAAATAAGAAATATAAAATATATAGTAGAAAAATAACACGACAATCTTTGAACCTTGATAGAACCTTGAACGTGCCTTGATAGTTTGTTTAATTTTTTTCAAGGGCTTATGGGTAAGTTACAATGATGAAAGTTATATATTTTTAAAGGAATGCAACGGAGTACAATAATCAGCAAAAAAAAATCCCGGTAGAAAAACTTTTACCCGGTCTGGCTAACCTTAAAGAACACCTACCAACTAAAAAACTTAACAATATCCTTCACACAAAATTACGCCCAGCGCCTAATAAACAAAAATCATACTGATTCCAATGCAACACTAACATGGAATTTGGAAAAGTACAACACTAACGTACTTATGCAAAAATAGAATACAATTGAAGAATACGAAATATACAATTCTTCAAAATATCTTTCCAAATATGTATTAAACGTCCAACGTGCTTTCCAGTTATACTAAATGCACGATACTTCATTAAATCTATTTTATTAATGCTATATGACACGCCAGCATAATGTGCTTAATCTGGCTGGAGCTTAATGACATATTTAAAACCCAGTTTCGGAGCACCAGTCAGACGTGCACGCCATCAGAACACAACTAAAGTAAATATTGTGTTTTATACAACTTACGATCCCCACATGGTGTGAAATTCGGGTTTTGTGATATGTTTACAATTTTATGTAGTTTTATAATACTCTAAAGTTGTTTGAATGACCGAAATCGCAATATTTACGTAAGGTAAGATCATAACTAAAATAAGTTTGATAAGTTGGCACAATTACTTTAAGAATATTTAAAATAAGCCCCTGGCAATAATCTTTTAACAGAATTTAATTTTGGTTTCCTCACGTTCACCCTAGAATATAATTCTTACTAAACGATATAAAAAGTAAAATATTGTTTACAGGGTGGAACAAAGTTAGTGTTAAAAACTTCTGGAAATGGTTCTATGGGTCAAAATAAATAGAAAATGAAGAATAATATTTTTTCGAAAAACGCTTCATTTTACAATTATCCCCCATTTTGTTTCTTTTACTAAATAATTAATATCTAGAGAACGGTTTAATCTATCGAGTTCAAACTTGGCACGAAGTTTAACAATGATCTATCTTAAGAAAAATAAGCGATTACATCCAATCATGCATTTCAAAATGGCGGCTGTTTGAATATTTCAAACATAAATTACTCAAAACCCGTACATTTTAACAAAAAATTTCAAGACACTTTTTTTGTAGCCCTTTTGATTCCCTATCGGTTGGTGTAACTGTTAAAACAATCGAATGAAGTATAAAGCTAAGTTATGTGTAATAATTGCTTTATTCAACCCGGCATCATATACCAACACAGTAAATACTACAATATTGTATGTACATTTGCTATCATTATCTTTAACTTAACTATTATTCTTCATCCGATTATTTGAAAGTTAAATCATCCGATAGAGAATTAAAATGGCTACGAAAAAGGTACCTTGACATGTTTTGTTAAAATATACGGTTTTTGAGTAATTTAGGTCTGACATTTTCAAACAGCCACCATTTTAAAGCGCATGATTGGATATAATCGCTTATTTTTTTTTCAGATAGATCATTGTTAGGTTAAACTTCATGGTAAGTTTGAACTCAATCGGTTAAACCTTTCTCTAGATATTAATTATTTAGTAAAAGAAACAAAATGGCGGATATTTGAAAAATTAAGCGTTTTTCGAAAAAAATATTATTCTTCATTTTCTATTTATTTTGACCCATAGAACCATTTCCAAAGTTTTAAAAACTAACTTTGCTCCACCCTGTAAGTGTTTTTTTATAATAATAATGAGGTGTTGGCATTGCTTTTGGAGCAACAGAGGCAATATTATATATATATTTGTTTTCCCTTTCAAAATGGAGCTGAGAAGTGATTTTATAATATCTTGTGAACAATCTACAACTTTAACTGTAAAGGATATGTTGTAAATGTTATTGGGATACAATTATTTATTGGAGGGACATATTTGTGTGTATAATTTGTAAATATTTTCATGGAAAAGGTTAACTGCAATGTGAAACCGAACCAACGTGCAGTGTGATACAATAAAATAAGATAATTAATTATACACCCGTTAACTACCCTAGTTACAGACTTACTCAAATAATTAATAAGCATCGCTTTACATCCCCTAATAGGATAATATTGTGGAGAATAATCTGAGCTGCGTTGGCTGAAGATAAAGTACAATATCAGAAAGGCTCAGTTTCAGAGTACAGTTCGTTGTTCAAGTTCAAATTAGTAAATATATTCATTTAATATTCGGTACGGTACGATATGCAGGTGATACTAGTTTTACACGAATAATTGCTGCGAAAAAATACTCATTATTATAATAATTAGTCAAATAGATCGCTGAATATCATGCATCCAAAATAATTTTACATTTTTCAATAACTCTCTATACTCAGAACATCAAGGGTGAGAAGCACCCGTCATAATTAGCACTGTTTTATAAACCTGTAGTTATAGCTACAACAAAGAGAGTAAAACCATAGTATAGACAATAGAAAAAGGTATAGTTACAACAAAGAGAGTAGAATACAATATAAACAACAACAAAAGGTATAGTTACGACAAAAAGAGTAGAACATTTATATAAAAACATAAAAGGTTTGAGTTACAACAAAGAGAGTAAAACCATAGTATAGACAGTAGAAAAAGGTATAGTTACAACAAAGAGAGTAGAAAACAATATAAACAACAACAAAAGGTATAGTTACAACAAAGAGAGTAGAAAACAATATAAACAACA
>JAGFPH010005343.1:0-25809 GCA_018207615.1 Philaenus spumarius
ACCACTGCCAAGGGAACGGGCTTGGAAATGTTAGCGGAGAAAGAAGAACCTGTTGAGTCAGTAAGTCGACAAATAAATCTCTCTATTATATAAAAAAGTTTTTCTACTTCTTCTTCTCACAATTATAAAGTAATAAGAATAGATTAAATACGTGTATTGCGTTGCGGTGACCATTGCATAACTTCCAGGCGCCGTGTATTGCGTAGCGAAGACGTATTCCATAACTTCCAGGCGCACAAATTCATGAAGTCGATTATAAAGTCGAATTCAAGTCGAAAAAGTAAAGAAAAAATAAAGTTGAACTGGGCCCCTCGGAGATGTTGGCGAGCGCAGCGAGTAGGGGGGGCAAAGCCCCTAGTTTTCCTTAAATTAATTGAGAGTTTTTAGTTTCAGTTATTGTCAAGTGTCCAAACTGATTCGATTGCTCGCATTACGTTGTGGACAGAGTTCTGTTGCACTCTAAATAATGTGTTTATATCGATCACGACGGATAATCGATAATCAATGACCCGTAACGGTGAATCGAATGAATACGTGACTTGTAATTGCATTGGACGTTGACATGCGAAGTTAGGAATGTTACTTTTATAAACACTGTTTATTAGAAAATGTCCGTACAAAATATAAGCTATGCAGTGACTCTTATGGCGAGACCTAAGGTCGGGAGTAGGCAATGAGCACCGATCATGTTTCCTATAACTCGTTTCTGGATGGCATTCATAATTTTTTACAGTGTTCATAGAGACCCTTTAACCCCCTTTATTTTTATTTTTTAAATTGAAAATAAGATAACAAAACTTTGAATATATCTTGTGTTGCATAGTAGGACACATTTTTTGAGTTATCTGAAAATTTATAATTTTAGGGGTCTTGAGGGGGTAGAGGGGGTTAAAAATTGCCAATATAAAAAGTTAGGTCATGTAATACACCATTTAAAAACTTATTAAAAGAGAAACAGAATGGCGCAAACTATCGCTTAGTATCTTCCTTCTTTTCAAAGTAATGGGCAACCAAAGTTCTGGATAATTATATTGTTATCGTTACATGAGAGCAGGTTATTAATTTGTTAATATTAAGAATACGTTGGTTGTATGTTATTGTTCAGAACTTTGATTGTCCATTACTTTGAAACTAAGCCAGATACTAATCTCTAGTTTGCGCCATTCTGTTTCTCTCTTAATAAGCTTTTCAATAATGTATCGCATGACCTACCTTTATTTTTGAAATTGTTAATCACCACTATCCCCTCTAAGTTCTCCCAAATCCTAGAGGATCAGATATGTCAAAAACATTTTCCTGTTATGCAACTCAAGATATATACATAGTTTTGTTAACTTATTTTCAGTAAACAAATAATGCGGGGGTGAAGGGACTTTATGAACACTCTGTATATATTATGTATATGTGTTCGCACTCTAGCGGTCGCTTTTTAACAGCAAGTTGCCAAATAAATTAAAACAAATTGGAAAACGGTTGACCCTAAAGGCAATCCCTGTAACTTCCCACTAACTACACTATTTTTGGAAATTTTGAACTGCCATAACTTTTGAATGAATCAACCGATTTGTATGCGATTTGCGGCAATCGATGCAGTTTTTTATGACCATTGAAAGAATCAACAACAAAAATTTTACAGATGAAAAGTTTCGGATAAATTGAGGAAAAACACTTTATTTGATTTTCTTTCATTCACGATATCTCGCGAATGAATCAACCGATTTTTATGCGATTTGTGGCAATCGATGCAGTTTTTCGAGTCCATTGAAATAAACGACAACAAAAGTTTTTCTGATGAAACATTTCGGAGAAATTGAGAAAAACCCTTTTTTTGATTTTCTTTCGTTCACGATATCTCACGAACGAATTAACCGATTTTGACCGGACTGGCGATCGACGTCGCTTTTCAAGGTTAAAAGCTGATTAGATTTTGGAATTGATTGGTAAAGCCGTTTAAAAGTTATTCCAAAAAAACCTGATTTGAAAACTTTTTATTTCTTAGTTTTTTCGAAATTTCTCAGAAACTACCGGTCCAAATTAGTTGAAATTTTCAGAAAATCTAAGTTTGATGGAACTCTTTAGAACGCCGTTTGGTAGGATCCAATCGGTTAAGCCGTTCAAAAGTTATAAGCGGGTCACATACTAACATACACACACACGTACATACAGACAGGGTGACACCCTCTCGGGAGTGGTCAGGGAAGATTCCTAGGACCTCAAAACGTCGAGATCTGATGAATACTCGATTTTCGAAAAACGGGGTGAAACCAATAACTTCCCGATTTTAGAAAATTTTCAATTTTCTTAGCGGGAAGTTAAAAAGTACTTTTTATACCTTATTAACATTTTATGAATTTTGCTTTTCTCTACCCTCTCACTAAACAGTTATTTAGTGAGGTGTGTCTCTAGACTTTTATCTAACAATGTAGGTGTTCGAACTCTAGCGGTCACTTTTTATTTATCCAAATTCGCTACACACATTCGTTGTCTATGTCGCTCGGACGAGTTCGTTACCCAAAAAATACAACAACCGGGAAGCACGTTTACTAACCGAAAGTGACGATTTTTTAATATTTTTCGTACTAGAATGAATATTGTTTGTAGTTGTATCTAAAATAAATTATATTATTGTGCACAATTTCGTTTTATTTACACGATCTTATGGACCATCTGGTTCCCCCAAAAACGATCAAAACCTAAAATACCATACAAGTACCGTCAAAAGTGGGTTCAAGCGAAGCGAAACACTTCATAATTCGAGGGCGCAAAGTCAAGGTGAAAAAACTCGTAAAGCCAGTAGTAGTCTGAGGTACGGACAAATTCTACAAATACATTTCGTACATGCAGGTATCGTCTTCGCAAGTAGACCAATTTCCCAAATAGTTACTTGAACCCTAAAACATATAAACTTTTACATAAAGTTATTTTACACGACATTATAACCGTACTGTTTTCCTCCGAAATCAATCAAAGGGTAACATACCGTAAATCACCCATAAGGTATTCCGTTTAAATCCATCTGATCCGAGGATGCAAGATTGAAGTGCAAACTCGCAAACCGAGTTTTTCCTTTGCGAGCCGAACGAAGCAGTGCGTGAGCTGGGGCTGGAGGCTGAGGTATAAACAAGTTCTACTAATACATCTCCAACACGTAGGCAGTAGACCGATAGTTGGTTGAAACCCTAAAGCACAAAAACCTCAAGTCAACGGCTTAGCTGCGTGATCGAATTATTTTCTATTTTTATATCCATTATATTTTGCTTAAGATAGTTTGTATTTTTTTTTTATTTTGCCAGTAGAAAGTCTAGTTTATTTTATTTGGTGTAAACATAACCAAAACGACTCTTACACAAAAACGTCAGATTTTTATCACCAGAAGTTATCAACTCCTATAAAAGCGAGTGTACGAGAGTACGTACGTGGAGTAATATTTAACTAGGGGAGACCCCTGCGTACTCCGCACGCCAACCCCCAGTGCGACCTTCTAAAAACATATGTTATGTTTTATTTATAATAAAAGTGTAGGATTAATAATAACCTCAAAACTAAGATGGTAAATAATGTTTAATGTTCAAATCACATTATTTCTTATATTTTATAACAGCAGTAATAATAAAGGTTAAAAGAACCAGTAAGGCTCAGGTCTACACTTAATCAAAAACCTAACAAAAAAGTTATAAATAATAACCTCAAAACTAAGATGGTAAATAATGTTAAATGTTCAAAACAAATTAGTTCGTAAATTTTATAATTTGAATAAATAATTCATTTCCTACCTTATAAAAGTAAATATTTACTTCCACAAAGCAGCTGTATTAGTTAGTTTCTTATTATAAACAGCTGTTTTGTATTAAAATGTTTTTATAACCTTCTGAATACTGTAATTATCGTTATTTACATCCACGAAATCAGCTGGATTAGTTTGTTTTTTATTATAAACAGCTGTTTTGTATAGAAATGGTTTTTAAATATTTTCCATGTTAATCTTATGGTGAAAACCCGACCTTTGAGATTAGCTCACGCCATTAAGGATAAGAATTTTTGACATCTAAAACCTTATTGCAAAACTACGAAATGAGACGAATTTTTTGAAACCTCAAACATTAAAATTGGTCCAGAAATAAGGGAGGAGTTGTGTTTACAAAAAACGGCTTCACGTATTATATATAAAAATATAACAGCTGATTTCAAACATCATCTGTAAACCCAGTGTATATTATAGTTTGATGTTATGTTTACAACTTCAATCAATATAATGTATTGTGAAGTTGTTTTTTTTTTTTTAAATATGAGCTAAATAAGTAATGTATGCTATAATATACGTTCTAATATTTGCTTTGAGGTTATAAACTATATATAAATACAACCCTTTATCATAAATATATTTTTTTATACAAATTTAAAGAAAAGATACATTTATTCCTTTAGCTTAGGAAACATTCCTACATCTAAACAGCTGATTTCCCCCATCATCTGTAATACACAAACCTACCATAGATTATACCTTTGGGGTTATGTTTAAAACTTTAATAAATATAAGTCTTGTAATATTAATAACTTCTAAATATTTTGATCTATCAATATGAAATAAAAAGCAATTGAAAGATAATACTTTTATATTTCTTAAAATATATAATAACGTACGTAAATTAAAAATTTTAACAAATATTCATAAAGTTTTATAATCCTTATAATTTTATACATTTTCCAAGTTAAAAATCAATATCAGCACAGTAAGGTAGGCCTAGATAAAGTGTGTTGTTTTAAAATAGTATTTTGTTTAACAATGTATTTCTGATGTGTATTTCAATTAATCCGCCAGTGATTTTTCACGGGGGTTTACTAGTACTAAAATAAAATCTAATTATATTGGTTTTGTAATTGAATCCTTGCGCGACTTTGAACCGTCCTACGTGCGGGAAACCATCCGTCCTATATTTCCTTAATACATTCACTAATCACTGATCCACTACTTTTAACGAAAACATCCCCTAAAAGCAACCCCTCGGCGTTGTTTCTACAGCACCTGTAAACATACTCTTTCCCGAATGGCAGCCTTAATTAAATCACGACCCCTTCAGAATGACAAGGGTTCTCTCCAGGTGGGTCTAGCGAGTACATGTATCGTATTTCGCATTTGTAAAATAATTCTGTAACTTCAGTCCGGAAACTAACAACGATGTGAACAAAATTTACATTATTTTAAAAGAACCTTCTATTTCTTTCGCTTTGTCAATTTTAATGAATCTCCGAACCTCCAACAAATGCTAGATAGGATGTTTTTTTTAAAGTGTACACATATTTATATCTTTTAAACTATAAATCTGACCGCAAAGTTCCAATAGGGACCCTTCCAAAGTTTTAAAAACGCTCAAACTGAGTGCAAGGTACAGAGACATTCTGGACAAAACTACAATATCGTCGTGCGTTAAAAGTTAAGTTTGTAAGTGGATGTTCATTATTAGCTGATTGTTGTTATCGTCGTGAAAATATATAATTCGACCACGCAGCTGAACCGCTGGCGTGAGCTGGACAAATTTCCAAAAATAAGTTTGTTTTACTTTCTCCCCCTTTACCATAAGTATATGGAGATAGTATTGTATTCGTAAAAATTTTCGAGTTTGAGTTTTGGTGGAAATATCAGTTTTGGGTCCCCCTGAACCTAAAAAAGTGGTTTTCGGTGTGTCTGTGTGTGTGTGTGTGTGTGTGTGTGTGTGTGGATGTTATCAGACCTAGAACCTAAACCAGTCGTCCGATTTTGATGAACTTTGGTATGGAGGTACTAATCCACGGTATCTCCAGGTGTTTCTTTAATTTTTGTGAATTTTTTATTTTTAAGGGTAATTTTCCCATAAAAACCCTTAAAATAACGGAAAAATCTACTTTTCTCAAAAACGGCTCACACGATTTTGATTAAAATTTTATAGTTATTAGGGACCTAAAGTACTATAAACTGTAAAATTTTATTCAAAATCGTTCTAGCCGTTTTTGAGAAAAGTTTTTCCGTTATTCTATGGATTTTTATGGGAAAATTACTCTTAAAAATACAAATATTAAAAAATTTGTATTTTGAATTATTATTATTCAACTGATGAAATGTATGTTATAATACATTGAGGGAGAAAGTATGTGTCAGTTTCCTGATACCGTTTATTTTTAGTTGTTATCCAACAATTTGGGCTACTCACGAGAGCGCTGAATAGCTGCCTGTGTGTACGACATGTATTAGTAGAATTTGTTTGCACCTAATCCTCTAAGCCTCCGACTTCGATTATCGCGCTCCTTCATTCCACTCGCAGCGGAAAAACTTGCTTTGCACCTCGACTTTGCGGCCTCGCTTCGCTTCGCTTACAGCGTGAAAACTCGATCAGAAGATGTTTTTTTCCCCGGAACCGGATTTTTTTTAAGAAACAAAAAATTTGTTGATACTGTATCATTAGAGGGGTTTTACTACGGGAAAATGTTTAATTAATTCTCCGGCTTTTCCGAGTTACTTATTGCCTGTTTCTCAACAGTTTTTAACGTCGCCTTATCACGTCCAATTTCAAAAAGTCAATATTGTTTTAACTTTAAGGGTCTGCTGTAGTGGCGGCCATCTTGGATTTGTATCCTATAAGAGCAATGTTAAATTTCAAACCATTTATTTCGTTTATTTTTTATCATAAAATTGTTTGCAAGGTCTCGTTTTAAGCACAGTCACAATACGCACCCGTGTTGCAATTTAGTTTTTTTAAATGCTTTTGATTTGTTATGTCATTGACATTTTGTAAGTACAAAGTTTGAATTTTTTTCCTAACAGAATAAAAAATTAATAATGAAAAATAATTTGCAAGCCTGATCCGAAATTTTATAAAAAATATTGATTAAAACACTCTATTACAAAAGATAGACTTATAAAATGGTTTGAAATGAGGCAATGTCAAAGCGTTCAGCAGCAAGAAATTGCACTGTTTAGGTAGGGATATAGTGAGAAGAGCTTTCGTTTCCGGTTGCTTTCTCGTTTACTGGAGCAGACCCTTAAGGGAGCGCTACCCTGTCCGCCATATTGAATCTGATTCCCATAAGAGCTATCCTACCGAATAAGTAATTTTTCCCGTTGATTCGTGGAATAAATTTAAAAATTTGGTTTCATATTGAAGTACTGTCATATGTGGATGTTGATTGCTGAATACATTTTCAAAACCCGTTTTATTGTTTTCATAAACGTATGATATAAACAATAAAAAATAGTAAACTTTATTAAATCTTTACTCAGTTGCAAAAAGAGATATTGCAAAAAACCTTAGCAATCAACACCCACAATCTATTTTACTTTAAGAAAAAAAATACAGCTTTCGTTTTTTGACAAAAATAACACAAAAATTTGCTTAATAGTGAAGGTATGTTTTGGTTATTTAACATTGAAATTGGTAGCCAACTTCGCCGTTTTGAATGTGGGGAGCCGAGCCTTAAAAACAATTTTAATAGAAACAATTTACAACATTTTATCAATCTAACTAACAATGCTTTTTGCATACTTGCGCCTTCACATTGAATTCAGAGCTGTAAGTAAATTACATACCTTGCGCCTTTCCCCTCACAAGGAGCTGTACCTAAATTGCCTATCTAGCGCCGCGCAGTTTCAACTCTTGTGGATGTAACACAGCAATGTGTGTACACATTGTTTATGTAAAGGATTAGTGTAAACAAAATACAGTGGATGTGAAAAAAGCATCAACTGTATTATCAAATGAAAAACTAACGTCAAAATAAAAATAAAATACAAAATGATATAAAAAACATACATAGGCTACAGTACATGTTCCAGATAAAATTTGATTTTAAGTGATTTCTGTTTAACGGAACTCACTTGCTTGTGAGCCGTATCTATTTTTACACTACCGGTTTTAACTGGTTTAAACCGCACATCGATACAGCGAGAGTAAATTTTATTGAACAAAGTGACATTTAGTGAAAAAGCTTTAACAAAACTGTATTGATAATTAGCAAATCGTAAAAATTAAAATAAAATACAAATATAAAATTATAAAAAAAAACATACATAGGCTACAGTAGATGTTCCAGATAAAATTTGATTTTAAGTGCTTTCTGTTTAACGGAACTCACTTACTTGTGAGCCGTATCTATTTTTACACTACCGGTTTTAACTGGTTTACACTGCACATTGACACAGTGAGAGTGAATTTTATTAAACAAAGTGACATTTAGTGAAAAAGCTTTAACAAATCTGTATTGATAATTAGCAAATCGTCAAAAGTAAAATAAAATACAAATAAAAAATGATAAAAAGCCATACATAGGCTACAGTAGATGTTCCAGTAAAAATATTTCTTAAAGTTTATAAGTGTTTTCCGTTTAACGGAACTCGCTCGCTTGAAAACTAAGCAAATGATATGCAGAATGACACACGCGACGTTTTAAGAACGAGTGTTTACTTGATACTGAACCAAACTACTGTATTCAAAAAAACTAAAAGAGACACGTGAGAGAGGGTAAGACGGGTAGGGTAAAAGTTATACTCAATAGAAATCTGATAGAAGAAGAAAACATGTGCAAGATAAGGAAAGATGACGTCACCATCGCATAAACAATAATCACAGACGTCTGCCCACTCTTACTAAGTGTATCCGACTACCTGATATTAATATTATTGTTTATTCAAGTAATTTTGTTTATTGTTTATTTAATTCATATTTATAAATAAATAAATTATGTTGTTTATTTATAAAATCTATTATTCTCTCGAATAAACAGTACTTGTACCGGTCAAAACACATTAAAACGTAAAAAATCCTAATCCTATTGATGATTAGCAAAGCATGGAATTACTGTATTGTACAGTACTGTATTTAATAATGATTAAAAACTGTGCTTTTTATTTACCGGAACCATTTTTGACGAAACATTATGTAACTAATGCAAGTACAGTACAGTAGATTTGGCGCTATACGCGGATTTCACTTTGCGCGGTTACTTTAACGCATGCGTATACCGCAAACCGAACTTTTTTTATTTTTGTTTTACTACCTCGGTTAACCCGGAACTCGATTGTCGGGGCTCGGATAACCGCGGCTCTTCTGTACAACAATATGAAACTTCACTTCTTAAAATTTTATATAGGTAAACAAAATTAAAACGTCGAAAATTCAGCAAATCTTCACAGGTATTCTTAAATTTAAATTCCTTAAAAAGTACTAGAGGAATTTTTTCAATTTTGTGTTATTTTAAAGAGTATGGTGTTATTTTGAAATTTAGGTATATTTAAGGTGGTACAATGTGTGTTTTGTGTATGAATCAACTCTAAAGTGTTTTTTTGCAATTTTTTATTTATTTTTGATTCTATGATAATTACAAACATAAATCTATCTGCATTATTTTTTATTTTTTTTATATTTTATTGAATACACTACAACTAGCTTTATCAGCTAACCAGCAGCTTATTTTCTAACAAACAATCGTGACAGTTTATAAGGTTATCTCCCAATGTCAATACCTTTGTTCACAGCTCCACACCTACAACTGTCAACATTAAACCAACTCAAAAGGCTTCAGTCTTTTAAGTCGTCGCACTAACTCTGCGTTGTCAAGCAGCTGAAGTACTTCAACGTTTTGGTATTGATGGAGTCGAGACTCATGCTTTTTAGCTTGCTTTTGTATTTCGGCCTCTACCGTTTCGATCTTCAAGTACCTGTGAACAGTGTCATTACTGACATACCAAGGAGCTTTCACTAAATCCCTTAATACTTTATTTTGAAAGGTCTGAATAATTTTGATGTTAGACTTCTTAGTGCAGCCCCAAAGCTGTATACCATATAACCATACAGGTATTAGCACTTGCTTGTATAGCACTAGAATCTGCATTATGGAAACATAAATATACAAAATATGGCAAAAAAACATTAGTATTGTAGTAAAAGTACTTATTTATTAATAATGCTTGCCTAGTACACTGCATTGACACAGAAATAAGTGGGTAATTTAAGGTCAAAATGCTTACATATCATATAGGTACTTTAATTCCCTTTAAACATCTACTAGGGGAGACCCCTGAGTGCTCCGCACGCCAAACCTCCAAATTATTTCGTATATTTTATAACAGCAGTTATAAATATTTAATAATTGTTTAATATTTTGAAATCAGCTGTTAATATTGATTACTGTACTATCAACTACCGTATATTATCAATAAATAGGCCTACTATTAAATTCCGTAAAGCGAGTTTTTATTGGCTTGTGTGCGTTGAAACATGTGTTGGTTCAGTCTAGGCCTAACATCAAATATAATTTTGTATTAACCCTTTGGCTCCCGACATCCAATTTTTCATATGTTCCAAAAATCCCAACCATTACCTGTTATGTATGTGCATAAAATCCCAGGCTCAATTTAGCGAATTTTCAGTGTTTCGCAAAAATATATATATTAAATTTAATTACTGATAAATTTTGATGATTTTTTTTATATTCTGTTTGGAATGAAATGTTCTATAAGGTAGTACATTTTTAAAATAAGTGTAAATTCATGTTAGAAATTTTTTAAATTGTTACTCGGAAAGAATAATTTTTAATTTTGTTTACTTTAGTCTTGAAAATAGCACACACAAAAAATATATAGAACAATTTTGTCCACATAACATAATTTTACACTTAAAAATGAACAAAAAACAGAAATTTCATTACATTATATTGAAAAATGACAGAGTTATTAAGTTTTTTTATTTTTTTAAATTAGGCTACTACATAACCAGTTCTGCGGTTAGTTGTACGTACATAGTCATAAGAATGTTCACGTCACTAACAAGTTAATGTACTCGGATCACAATTTTTCACAATAAAAATAACTAAAAATGCCAAAACAATCACGTGCTACAACATAATATATGGGCCATAATCAAAGACAACACACAAATCAAGTTATTTACCATCTGACAGATGACAAAAGCTCAGCCAACGTATATCACAATTATCTTCGTTGTAGTGAACATAGAAGTAATTTTTAATGTAAGTAAAGCTCATAGAGGTAAATAGAACAGTTCTTTCTGATTCTATTGATATATAATAAACATAGATTCACTAATGATTTGTATTTTATATGATTTTTTTCTGAACGTCCAAAAATTCGGACGTAGGGATTCAGTGGACATACTAACAACGTCCGAAAAATTGGACGTCGGGAGCCAAAGGGTTTTAAGCTGGACATCCGAATCGTCTGTTTTATCTATTACTAAAGGAGACCCCCATTGGGGGCTCCGCACGCCACCCCGCAATGGTTAAAAGAACCAGCAAGGCTCAGGTCTACACGTTAAAACCCTAACCTAAAAGCTAGAAATACAAAAATAATTGTTTCAAATTTTGAAATCAGCTGTTAATGGAAATATTGGAGCTAACAGCTATATTATCTGTAATTTTATTCAATTGGTTGCTATGGTAATAAATGTAAATACATGTGTTGGTTTATCATTCTAGGCCTAACCTAAGATTTTTCCCGATAAATTTACAAATATTGAAATAAAAAAAGGTTTTTATCGAAATGAATTAAAGCCTATGTTACTCAGGGATAGTGTAGCTTTTTATTAGTAAAACTATTTTTTCAATCGGTTCAGTCGTGCCCGAGATTATCCCCTACATACAAACAAAAAAACAAACTTTACCCCCTTATAATATTAGTATAGATTTTATTCAATTGGTTGCCATGGTAATTAATGTAAATACATTCAAGATATGTGTTGGTACATCATCAGTCTAGGCCTAACCTAAAAATATGTTTAATTTATTTTACCTGCCTTAACGGCAACATACACATATAATTTATGTTTTTCCGCATTTAATTTTTCGGTTAATGCGATGCATCGTTGAAAGATACTGGCCACAATGGCCACTAATGATTTTCTCTAAGCAAGCTGATTCCTTTTGCTGGCAATTGTCTGTTCTTAGATGCACAATCACGTGTTTTAATAATCAGCTGGTTAGGGAAACTTAAAATCATGATAAAATAAGTTTAAAATAGTTCTTTTATTACATTCTAAATGAAATATTTAAAAAATGTAAGTAAATTGTGCAAATACAGAATGATTGATCTTTTATTTAAAACAAACCGCGTAGAAACCTCAAGTGAACTCTTCAAAGAAGTGCAAAGTTAAAATTTTACCCCATATTAAATTGACTTAAGAAAACTTTTAATCTCGTTTTTTAATTAAACGGTTACTGAAAAGATACCAAAATCTAAGGTAAAATGTGCAAATAAATATAGGAGTTATTCCCTTTCATTTGACACTACCCGCGAGTAAATCGGTCAGTGGAAGTTTCACACGTTCTTTCGCAAGAATTTTAATTTTGTGTTTTAATAAATACTAGTGGACCCGGCAATGCTCCGCTATTGCTTGATTTACCTAACCTAAAATTATATTCAGTTTTTGATCCAAATCAGTTGTTGATCAAAATCAGCTGTTGATTAAAATCAGCTGTTTTAAGCTTTTCATACGAACAGCTGTTTTTTGTGCCCCTGATAAAATCAAAAGAAATCTTTCTTCTTCTTTCTTAAGATTGACCTTCCATAAGATTAACATTGAAACTTTGAGGGCCACTGGGGCGTATCCCTGAGGACCGATGTAAATTATAATGGGATTCTTCTCATCTACAGGACACTACCTTTCTAACGGTATTTCGCGAATTTCTCCTACGATGCACACACGCTGAGAAAAAAGGACGACAAGTTTTGTGCTTGCCTATATATAGATAGGATACATATAAATAAAATTGAAGTGTCTGTCAGTGATTTCAAAATAAATACTTTTTATCTAAGCTCATATGGTTATTTACACTTTACCTAAACCTAAACACGCATTTTTGTATTGTTTTATGTTTTTCTTTCTGTCTGTCTGTTTGTCTGGGCTACATCCGCAATGGCTGAACCAATTTTGACAAAACTTTCATTTGCGTAGAGGACTTTTCAAAGATTAATATAGGCCACTTTTATCTTGCAAATATTTTTAGCTCCTATTTAGAAATAGAAAAAATATAAAGATTGTTGTTAAAATTAGGGGTTTTGCGAACGGACTTGACACGCGACCGTTTTAAATAAAACAACTGATTTGATCAAACGCTTAAAACTTTGACAAGATCGTCTGTGTATTAATTTACTGTAATAATAATGAGTTTATTTCCCAAAATCTTAACATTTTACAAATAACAAAATAAAATAATCTCTAAGCAAACTCAGTTACATGGACAAATGTCCGTCTGTAGAGTTGCTATTCAAACAAATACAATTTTATAATTACTAAAATTATACATAACTAATCAAAACAAGAACAATTATACAAAAATAATCCACATTTTCACTCAACAAAAACAACAACAAAAAACAGTAAACATTACAGAAAAATTATGGCTGTGTACATAAAAGCTAGCAATCAATAATTATAATACTCGACTAACATTCGTCTGTATTTGTATGCTCTAACATGATAATTAAACAAACTATTCCAATTTGTACCATTCAAATATTGTTTATAATCTTTTATACTTAGTGTTTCAGAACCCAACCATGCAATTCTAATCTCTTTAAATATTTGACACACACCAATTTACTGTATACGGTGGTTTAACCATAGCCTTAGGGGGCCCTATATTGCGTTTTCTCTAGGATAAGTATTTTCTTTTCTGAAAGATTGGTTATTTTATATATGTGTATTTTATTTTGTTACATTCTATTGTAGTTGTTTTATAATTCTTGTTATTTTAAGTTAGTTAGTATTATTGTCATATTTAGTGTTATGTAGAAATAGAAAAGGAAGAAAACACAAATGTATTTAATTTTGTTTAAAAGCAATAAATAAATAAATAAATATATCAAAACAGTATGCAATAATCTGAAATGTACTTATAACTTTGATCCCCCAAACCCCCCTAAAATTTCGAAAGTTTTCAAACCCTTTCTTATTGAGCACCTATGGCCCTAGAGGAAGCTACATACCAAATTTCATTTCAATCCGTTCGGTAGTTTTTGAGAAATTGTGATGAGTGAGTCAGTGGTATTTCGCTTTTATATATACAGATTCAGGGCCTACATTTAAACTATCAATCGAACGCTGCTGACTGTTTTACTTTAACAAGCTTGTTAAAAGCCGTGCATAAAACACGAAGCTGACCGAGTCATTGCGGGGTCATTAATCCTGATTCAACGCAGATTCCCCCGGGACTGTAATCCCTCATCATTAACTCGTCTCTTTTCTCTCACCTTGTCACTCTAATGGTGGTAATTTGTTGGTGTTTCAAGGTGGAATGGTAGAAGCTTCGTCTGTCCAACAAGCCATTTAACAACTGACTAATAAAAACTTTTTAAATGTTGCAAATCGGGTGGCATTAGGAGGTCTATTAACCCTAGAAGCGGGAGAGGTAATTAAAATTGATTTTTGGCGTTTACAATTATTTATTCAAAAAATCGCTAAATATAGTAGTTATATCCCAATCCAAAAGTGTTCCATAGCTTTTTGTAGGATAAGATTCAAAGAATTCGTGTATGTCAGTAAACAATTCATTAATGTAAAAGTTACAAAGTTATTAGCTCATGTTCAGTAACGAAAGGAAAAAGTTCGACTTTAGGCCTATGTAAAATGTAGTAAACATTTTTCGTATTTTTTTCAAAATGTACAAAAGTTTTGCAATGTAATTCTAAATAGAACTGTATAAAAACATAAATCAATTTCAAATTTCTTATTTTGAAAACATCAGTTTTTATGTTCCTACTACAAGACTGCTAACAAAACTAGGCCTAGTTTGAATAGTAATTTAGGAATATATGTTTTGCCAAAAAATGAAATATTATTGTAACAAAATGTAGAGAATAAATCAAATTGTATAAATTGTGTAAATTGTATAATTGTAAATTATTGTTTCATAAAAGTATTTGACTTAGTTTTACTTGAATCACAAAATGTTATCAACTAAATGAAACCGCTCGCGCACGAATTCTATACAAGATACCGTGTGAAAAGCCGTAACAACGGTCACTTCCAAAACGTGAGAAAGACGAGTTTTTAATTCAACAAAAGTCTGTATTTCCCAAGACTGTACGAATAAAACCGTCAGAGTAAATGCGGTTTGCTTTACACGAAACGGAATATTAAACTTTTCTCTACAGTACAAATCGATATAAACGTATCTATAAAAATATATCGAATTTTAAGAGATATGTCGTATCCATAATGTGCTGTTTCATTGGTTAAACACCGTCAAATTGCAAGGTTTTACAGAAACCTTTATATTTTCGAAACTATATGAGGTGACGTCTGATTGGAAGGCATTTTTAGAAAGTTCAAGTCTTGACGAATCAAGATGTATCTTTATATTATAGTCAAAATATTTCTGTCGAGCGATATTGAGCCTTATAGCAATACAATCAGACAATATAAAAATACTAACTCGTCTCGCTTAGACGTCACTATAAGCCGCTTGTAGGGTAAAAAAAAGGCATTAAATTAAATCTATAGGTCCCAATTGATTTAGTCCAATCTTGGGAGCATTTATTTTGTTTTTATTTCTATTGTTCTACAAATGGTGGTCACTTCTAAGGGGAAATCAATCAAGATTTAATTTTGTAAATCTTAGGACCATCTGTTGTATAAATTGCATATACTTAAAATCTTAAGATTTTTAAATAGTGCCTTACAATGCTCTAAGGGTCATAATGCGTATAGCTTTTTCTGCATTATAAAGACATCATTTACGTAAGAGGGAAATCCCTAAAACCACCTGTTTCTCCCGAGTTCATGGGCTGGGACGGCACTACTTTAGTCCAAGGCTTTTCTTGTCTGTATTATTTCTTGTCTATTGATCTTTCTTCTAGTTTTTTATTCTTCCAGTCCATTTTCGTACTTCTTATTTGTCAGCAAAGCTCTCAAAAAGAGACCATAAACCATATGAATATGGGTCTAAAAAATACCAAAATATACAGAGTGTCTCACAACCATTGTACCAAACTTTACCATGTTGCTCAGAAGGTCAAAACTAGGAAATAATACAATACAACATGTATCCTATCTTGCTTAGTTTAGAAGTTGTCTGTCAGTGTGTGCGTGTGTTTTTGAAAACAATTATTATGTCATGAACAATCCTATATATTAAAACACAAAATTAAAAATCTTCCGGAAGAACGTGTGAGACTTCCACTGGACCGATTTACACGCGGGTTGTGTCAAATGAAAGGGAATAACCCCTGTATTTGCATTGTTTACCTTAGATGTTGGTATCTGGTCGGTAACTACTGTATACTATAGAAAACGAGATTAAAAGTTTTTCTTATGGCATTTTAACATGGGGTAACATTTCAACTTTGAACTTCTTTTAAGAATTCACTTGAGGTTTCCACTGAACCGTTTTACACGCGATTTGTTATAAATTAAAGATCAATCATTCTATATTTGCACAATTTACTTACATTTTTGAAATATTTCATTTAGAATGTAATAAAAGAACCTTCTTTTAAAACTTATTTTATCATCATTTAAAGTTTTCCTAACCAGTTGATTATTAAAAATTAAATGTGGACAAAAACATAAATTATAGTCTATGTGTATGTTAAGGCGGTTAAAATAAATTAAACATAATTTTAGGTTTGGCCTAGACTGATGATGTCAACACATATCTTGAATGTATTTACATATTGAATAAAATAACACATACAACAGTTGATTCGGATGTCCAGCTTAATACAAAAGTACCAGGAGACCGAGCTAAAGCTCGATTATAAGCAGGGCCTAGTTCGCTCACGTTAATAACTATTATTGCAAATTTCCGTGAACATCGTTTAGGTTAGGCCTATAACATTAAACAACTAAATAAAGGGTATGTTTATTTAGCAGAAGTATTCGTTGCCATGGTAACTATAAATAGATACAACATTTAGGCTTACCTCTAATAAAATACAGTTTAAAAGAAAACAGATGATTATTGTAATGGCATTGAAAACATTTGCATCAGCTGTGCTTCGTTTAAAAGAAAACAGATGATTATTGTAATGACATTGAAAACATTTGCATCAGCTGTGGTTTGTATTGTTTAAAATGGACAAATTTCACTTTTTAATTTAATAAAAAGACGTAGAAAACGAATTTTCCTAGACTGGTGACCATTTCCAAACGATTTCTCGTGGCTAAAAGCTCCATATAAAATCAAAAAAATCAAAAATCCTTAGACGGAGATTCCAGATCCATTTAGCAGACAGACAATTATTATCTCTCGCTTTAGAAGATAAGATGATATTGTATGGCCCTAGACTGAACCAAAACATGTTTCAACGCACACAAACCAATAAAAACTTGTGTTATGGAATTTAAAAATATGAAAAAAACTCTGTTACATCCTTATTACAAATTCATAAGACATATTATAATTTAATAGTAGGCCTATTTATTGATAATATACGGTAATTGATAGTGAGTAACCAATATTAACAGCTGATTTCAAAATATGAAACATCTATATAATAAAAATGAATTGCTGTTTCTTTGAAATCGCATCAATTGAGAACGGCTGGACCAATTTGGCTATTTTTTGTTTTAAAATGTTCGTAATAGTCCGAACTAGGTTTTTATATAAAGAAATTTTTTTAAAGTTTCCCGAAAAAGTTTCAAATTTGGAAAAAACTAAAACAGCCTATTTTGTATGGACTCAAGACAATAGCGCACAAAAACAGCTGTTCATATAAAATGCTTAGTAACACATGTTTTTTTACATTCATTACTATAGCAACTTAAGCAAATTTATAATCAGTTTATTATTATTCAAAACCAATAGATTTTTAGATTAGATTGACAAATTAAAAGCAAACACAAACAAAAATCAACAAAACATGCATAGGCCTACTAAATTACAATTCAATTTAAACATCGGTTATTACATATTATTATAAATAAAACAACTGATATGGATCAAAAACATATGGATCAAAAACATAATTTTAGGTTAGGCCTACAATGAACCAAAACACTTTTATTTGCAACCAATTTCTCTAATTTAGAATCGGGTTATTATTCTTCAAAAACCAACAGCTTTTTTAGGTTAGACTGACAAACAACACAAACAAAAATCAACGAAA
Source organism: Philaenus spumarius (assembly GCA_018207615.1). Lineage (NCBI taxonomy): Eukaryota > Metazoa > Arthropoda > Insecta > Hemiptera > Aphrophoridae > Philaenus > Philaenus spumarius. The sequence goes on from JAGFPH010005343.1 coordinate 18,092, forward strand.
AATGCTTACTGTATTATAATTCAATTAAAACATGGGTTGTTACATATCTATTTATTTACACATATATGTTGTTTAAAGTATTGTTTATATAAATTATATTTTATCTATGGATTGTTTAATACTCTTCAAATCACATTTCCACTGTCAAAAATAATAATCTATATAATAAAAATGAATTGCTGTTTCTTTGAAATCGCATCAATTGAGAACTGCTGGACCAATTTGGCAATTTTTTGTTTTAAAATGTTCGTAATAGTCCGAACTGGGTTTTTATATAAAGACAAATTTGAAAAGTTTCCCGAAAAAGTTTCAAATTTGGAAAAAACTAAACAGCCTCTTTTGTATGGACTCAAGACCATAGCGCTCAAAAACAGCTGTTCGTATAAAATGCTTAGTAACACATGTTTGTTTACATTCATTACCATAGCAAATTTAGAAAATTTATAATCAGTTTATTATTCTTTAAAACCAATAGCTTTTTGGATTAGATTGACAAATTAAAAGCAAACACAAACAAAAATCAATAAAACATGCTTAGGCCTACTATATTATAATTCAATTTAAACATCAGTTGTTACATATTATTATAAATAAAACAACTGTTATGGATCAAAAACTGAACATAATTTTAGGTTAGGCCAACAATGAACCAAAACACTTTTATTTGCAACCAATTTCTCTAATTTATAATCGGGTTATTATTCTTCAAAAACCAAAACAGCTTTTTTAGGTTAGATTGCCAAACAACACAAACAAAAATCAACGAAAAATGCTTACTGTATTATAATTCAATTCAAACATCGGTTGTTACATATCTATTTACTTACATATATGCTGTTTCAAATATTGTTTATATAAATTGTTTATATAAATTGTTGACATAAACACCATTTGCATTTCAATAACTTAAGGGGCTCCGGAGCGCCCTATCTCGGCAATGTTAAAAATACAATATTTAAGGAACATTTTCTCAGAAACTACTGGATCAAAATTAGTAAAATTTTATCAGTGTGTTAGTACTACCTAAATACATTTAACGTGAGGGTTTTGCAATACAAGCATTTGAATAAATTTTGTCATTATTTTTATAAATTAATAGACTTTTGACCAGTTTTTATCGTATTTCTCAGTCATAACTTAGAAATTAGCACTTATATTACAAAATGCTCTCGTTAAAACCTGTAGTATACTTCATTAAACAACCCCTGAAAATTTCAGATCAATATGTTAGATAGATTTTGATCAAATGTTTCTTTTGTGAATAAAATATATGATTTTCGGAAAACTCGTTTAAAGTTTTACTTGCATATTTAGTACATACCAACCCCATATGCAGGGTTGTCATCATCTGAATATCAACAAAGACTGTATAATCAGGTTTTGCACTACAGAAAAAGCTAAATATCCCTACCAAAATGAAAACTCCCACCATAGGAGGGCAATTTTAATTATTTTCAAATTGGATAAATTATATAAAATTATTAAGAATATGATACAAAATTTGTCTTATTCTCATGTGACATACGAACCAAAAAACGTATTTTTACCCACTTAGAGTTGAGATATAATAATAAATGTAGGCTTGTTTTAAAGCTAAATAAAAGGGCAATTACAAGCAATAAAAAACAAAAAAATGAAAAAAAATTTTTTGTAGGTGCTCCGGAGCCCCTTAAGTCAAAAGAATGAAATTTGATAACTACCCTTAAAATTAAATAAGGCAATAGCGAAGCATTGCCGGGTCCACTAGTTATTTAATAATTATTATTGTTGTTATAAAATATACGAAATAATTTGATTTGAACATTTAACATTATTTAACATCTTAGTTAAATAAAACATATCATAGGTTTTTAGAAAGTTCCATCGGGGGTTGGCGTGCGGAGCAGGAAGGGTCTCCCCTAGTTTAAGATAAATATTTTGTCAAAGTTATTCGTTTCCAGATGGCGTGATTAAACTTGATCACCAAAAATGTAAACAATTTATAAAAATCCAACTACGTATCAGTTTTTATCATTGAGTCAAGGGCAACTGAGGAAATACAATAATTCTGGCTGAAAGTGAGTTTCGTTAATAATTCCCGGAAAGTGATCGTAGAAACCACTTTCAGCCAGAACTATTGCGTTTTCTCAGTTACCCTTGACACCGTAATAAAAAGTGATACAGTGTTGGATTTGTATTCAAATTGTCTACATTATTTGTGTTTAAAAATTTTGTGTAAATTCTGTAGGCTAGTTTTTTTAGATACTTAACTTTGAAAAGTTTGAACCACCATCATCATGAAACAGATAACTTTTCAAAAATAAAATTTATCAAATTTGTGAATAGGCCTACATTATGATAAACTTTCAGGCTGCGTTTCACGAATTTATCATAAACCGTTCTTGAATAATATTTTTTTCAACAGACAACTTCTAAACTAATCAAGATAGGACACATGTTAGGCCAGTCGGTAGGGGTAATTTTAGATCAAAATTTCCAGTAATTTACAATACGGCAGATTTTTTTATAAGTACATTAAAGTATTTAGATTAATATAAAAAAAGTTTACCAGTCCATCGATTTCCCAAAGTCGAAAAAAAATTGATTATTATTTCTTTTTTCGACTATCCTTAATATTTCGAACTGGGGTGAAGATAGAGAAAAATAAAATATACCACCGTGTAGAGGAAGTATTTTTCAATAAAAAAGGTCATATGTATTTACTTCGTCCGAGCAATGGTTTGTCTGGAAAAAATTCGATAATGCAGGTATGTATTTTGCAGCAGAAGAAATCACTAAAAGGGGGAAATCTCATTCATATATATGAAGCGTTGGCTCATTCTAAATTGGCCGAATTTTAATATATCAAATTGAAACTTGACATAGGAGTTAAAATATATATTTTAAACATTTATACTGAGTCTCAGCTTGTTATCTTGAAAATGACCCTAAAATCGAGAAACCCATTTATAAGTCAAGTGGCTCTAGATCGGGTAATTTTAATGTACTTATAAAAAAAATCAGCCGTATTGCAAAAACTGGTAGTTGTAACCTATTCCGACTGGGCTATGTTATATCGTACCATTTGCTAGTTTTCAGATGCAGAATAACGTGGTAAAGTTTGGTAGAATGGTTGCGGGACACCCTGTACGTTACGCAGATAATGAGAGGAAATTAGCGGCTTAATTTTGTACAGCAAATACAACACTCTGGATAATATTTTATTCGACTCGGTTAAGCGGTGCTTCCAATCAAGTTTACTGTCCAAATGTAACTCGAGATGCTCTTCACTTTGTTAACCTAAAAGAAAATTCTTTTTTTTTTTAGTTTTCCATGATTCAATAAAAGCCTATTTGCTGAAAACGAATCGTGAGCACAAAAATCTTCGCCTCACGAAAGATTCTTTATGTGTTTAACTATTAAAAATAAAGTGTTTTATAAAACCCTCCAAATCTCAACAGGTAGTTTTATCAAAACTCTACAAGTCTATGTATTCAACACTTAAACGCATCACTCAAAGATCATAATGTACACCCGGAGGTTTGTGGTAAGAGGGTGGAAGTAAAGCTGACAGGATATGACTGGATCTTTTCTCGGTTGCGTCTCTCGCACTCACTGTTCATACCTCTAGTCAACAAATAAAATGTAAACCTGTATAACAAAATATTTCCCAACAATTAACTCTTCGGGGTATTTATAAATTTATAAGGGATGTCTAAAGATCACCTAAGCACTCTGGCGAAATCCAAAATTGCAATTTTTGATACGTTTTTGGACGTTGAATATTGTGATTTTGGCGTTTTTCAAACCTAAAATAATTTGTACCTCGAAAACGAACAATTTTAGAGATGTACCAAAAGACCTTTTTCGTTTAAAACGGCCCAAATAACAAACGAAAAATCGTTTCGTGCGAAAAAATAAATACTTAAAATTAAAAAAAAAATGTAAAACAATTTGTTTACCACCGATGAAGCATAGCAACATGCGGATTTGTTACAAGGGACTATTCTTTAAGATTGCGCAAAAAACCAAATGACAAATAATTCAACCACGCAGGTAAACAGTTTCTAAAATTAAGTTTATAAGTTTTAGTGTTCCAATCGACTGTTTGACATTTGGCTACCCACTAAGACGTTGACTAGCTGTCTTCGTGTACGGAATGTAGAATTTGTTTGCACCTCGACCTTGCAGCCTCTGATATTGGACTGCGTCGTTCCGCTCTCGGCGGAGTTCGCTTCCCGGCCGTCGGCCTCTTAACAGAAGCTGTCCCTCGTGGGTTTGAAACAAATACTTTTACGGTATTTTACGTTTTGATTGATTTTTGGGGGGACCGGACGAGCTATAAGGTCGTGTAAAATAACAGAATGTACAAGATAATCTATTAATAATAATAATAATAATAATAATAAAGTGTGTTTATTGCACTACATACAAGACAAAACATTGAATCAAAAGAAATACAACATAACTAACCAAAATAATAACTCATACCAAAATAAAGTTACACACTTACAGCATGACCCATAGGTCGTCTGCCAGGTTGGATTTATTACCCTGAACAAAAAGGAAGTTCTAATAATTAAACTCATAAATAAATGCCTTCCTATACTTGAGCGCACTTCTCAAGAAATTTACTAAATTAAACCAGTTTTCCCCATTCAATATCCTTATCAATCTGTCACCATCAATTACTTTACATTTAAAATATTTTTTTCGAATGCCACCTAATATTAAACATTCTCCTATAAAATGTATCATGGTTTCCTCCTCCCGGGAACTGCACAAAGAGCACGTCCTTTCAATTCCATTCCTGCCTGGTCTAGCGTTTAGAGGCAGTGTGGCAGTCCTTGCTCTGAATATTAAACTAATAAATTCTCGAGTGTATTTGTCATTAACATAAGCTGCCTCCCCAAGATTATATTCAAGTTTATTGTATACATCATACTCCTCACAATTTAAAATCCGCTTGGTCCATGAATTTATCGCTTCTTCTACCAATTTTGCCAATAATTAATTCAATATTTTATTTCCCTGTCCGTTTTTTTTATTAAAAAAAATCTAAATCGTAGAGCATTTTATCCCCCATTTCCAACCAGAACCTAGCCCAAGAAATATTCCTTTTAATGACCTGCCTAACTAGTTGTTTTGGTAATCTATTGTCTGTCATGTTAAGGCACCTAATTATATATTTAAAATTTATTTTTAAAGTTTCTAAATTCAAAGATTTTGCCTTTGTCTCTAAATATAATACACTATTAGGGGTATTATTTGGTAGGCCAAACATTCTCTTTAAAAAAAAGCGTTGAAAATTATCTATAATAGGATTTTGTCTATAACCCCAAACTTGTGACCCATATGTGACTATTGATTTACATGCTGCATCAAAAACCGACTGTTTTGTTGAGATTGGAATACTATCTTTAACCATAAAATTCCTCCATGAAGAATTTAATGCATATTTCGCTACCGTAATTCTCTCTGTAAGATGTGAATTGAGTGATAATTGTGGTGTGAATGTAAGTCCAAGGTACTTGTACTGGTTTACTATTTCTATTATTACATCACCAAATTTCCATTTTTCATTTGTGCTCAAACGACCACCCTGCCTAAATACCATTATCTTTGACTTTTCCAAATTTACCAATAAATTCCACCTTTCACAATAAGTTGTAAACCTATCAATCATTTTTTGTAATATTTTGGGCTCAGACGCCAATAATACTAAATCATCAGCATACAAAAGTACCCTAACATTTAAATCCCCTACCCACAAACCTCCGTCAACCGCATCGTGAATATCGTTTACGAACAAAGAAAACAACAACGGAGAAAGAAGGCAGCCCTGTCTAACACCTGTAGTGGTTGCAAATTCATCTGTTAGCCCATCATTGAACCACACCTGTGATGCGGCACCCTCATATATATTTTTTAATAAACTCACAAATTTTGAGGATATTCCCAAGTTGTATAATTTGTAAAATAATTCCGCCCTACCCACTCGATCAAATGCTGCTTGAAAATCCACGAAAAAGCAGTACACTTTGTTCCCTCCTTTCCTACTCTTAAGCTTCACAATATTATATAAATTGAATATATTATCGACCGCTGAATATCCTCTACGAAAACCAGCTTGGTATTCGATCAGGATGTTATTATTCTCCACCCAATCTTCCAACCTATGTATTAATATCCCAGTAAAAATTTTTGACACATCATCTATAAATGATATTCCTCTGTAATTATTAACATTTTCTGTTGAACCCTTCTTTTGTAGAGGAAATACAATATACTTTTTAAATGAGTTAGGCACAATTTCATAATCCAATATATAATTAAACAGTTTTAACAACAATTCGAGAAACTCTTTTGGTGCTTGTTTATAAAATTCAAAAGGAATCCTATCCAAACCAGGGGCCTTATTGTTTTTTGCTTTCTTTAAAACTTCATGAAGTTCATTCATAGTAATTTTTTTATCCAAACCTTCATTTTCCACAAATGGCATTGCAAAAGCTGTCGGACCGGTATTCCCCTTTGTAGTAAGCAGCTCTTGAAAATACTTAACCCAATCTCCTGCCCCAATATTTCCTGCACACCTAAAAACCTTATGTTTAAATTTATTAACTAATTTCCAAAACTCCTTTGAATCTTTCACGCTATTAAAACTATTCATTAGTTCTTTTGCATAATACACTTGTTTTTCTTTACATAATTTCTTATATTGTTTATTAGCTTCAATATAATCTTTTTTTACAAACTCCACATTACTACGTCTAAACAAATTAAGTATTTTTAATACCCTTTCCCTTACTTTCATACATTCATTGTCAAACCACGGCTGCCTCCTCTCTAACTTTCTCGTTACCCCCCGTGTCAGCCCATACGATGCTGCCTTGCAAATCATATCACGTAATGTTTGGCATTCTGTATTTACATTACCAAATGCACCATTTTTACATTTACATATTTCACGTAATTTCGTTTTAAATGAGATGTCATCATTTTTCGCCCATTTCAATTTTGGAAGAAGAGGCAATATCTCCCCTCTGGTAATATTCTCACCCACATCCAAAATCAATTCAATTGGCATATGGTCTGATGCCTATTTGTTAACATAAAACCACAAAAACGTGTCATTCTAGTAAGAAAAACCTCTAAGTAAATGTACTTCCGGTAAAAAAAGTGCTTCCGGTTGAAGTATTTTTTGGCTAAGGAAGTCTTCCGATCCACTTAAAAAACCAACGTGTGTAACAGATTTGTATTAAATCGGACGTAAAATGCAACCGCTAGACTGTGAACACATATATACATATAATATAACTAGAGGACCCGTACGGCTTTGCCCGTGGTGGTTGGTATTTTCAGTATTTTTAACGTAATTGTATTCTTTTTAAGTGTTCAGTCAGTGAGTGGTATTTGGATTATATATATATATATAGATCTTAAATAATAAAAGCACTATTGTCATAATAATAAAAGATCTGAAATTATGATTTTAGTAACTTTAATCCCCCCAAACCCCTCCTACAATTTCGAAATTTTTCATATCCTTTCTTAGTGAGCACCTATGGCCCTAGAGGAAGCTACATACCAAATTTCATTCCAATCCGTTCGGTAGTTTTGAAGAAATCGTGATTTAATAACTTTGATCCCCACAAACACCCCTAAAATTTCGAGTTTTTTTAAACCCTTTCTTAGCGAGCGTCTATGACCCTAGAGGAAGCTACATACCAAATTTAATT
>JAGFPH010005343.1:25909-46542 GCA_018207615.1 Philaenus spumarius
GGGGGGGTTTGGGGGGGTTCAAAGTTATTAAAAAATGACTTCTTCAAAACTACCGAACGGATTGGAATGCAATTTGGTATGTAGCTTCCTCTAGGGCCATAGGTGCTCACTAAGAAAGGGTATGAAACATTTCGAAATTTCAGGACGGGTTTGGGGGGGATCAAAGTTACTAAAATCACAATTTCAGATCTTTTACTATTATGACAATAGTGCTTTTATTATTTAAGATCTATATATATATATATATATAAGCCAAATACCACTCACTGACTGAACACTTAAAAAGAATACAATTACGTTAAAAAGACTGAAAACACGAACCACCACGGGCAACGCCGTACGGGTCAGCTAGTAAATGTATAAAGTATCGGACGGTAGAGTGGATTGAAAACGATGTATTATTAATAAAACCTATACAACCTTAAGCAGTCTGGTGAAGTAAGCATGTAAAATGTGATCGTTAGAGCACGAACACTGAAATACATATATGTACGTATGTATGTCACTGAACTCCTCCCAAACGGTTGGAACGATTTAGATAAAATCTGTTGTGTGTGTTTGAGTGGGTCCCTGGATGGTTTATGGTCCCAATTTTACCCGGTAGGTGGCGATTTACCCTTACTACTTGACCGATTTCGCTAGAAAATTCGTTTTTTATCCATATCATTGCCAGGAGTGTTTAGACGTTACAATTAATTCAGTCTAAGGGTTTGGAATTCGGATGCTATCCCTATACAATATATAAATTAAACTAACTTCCTACATGGTATAAAGTTAAAATTAAGTAATATTATTTTTAAAGGATATACAAAACTATTTATAATAGGCCTAAATATAAATTTATTATATTTAAATAAATAAATATAAATATAAATTTTATTACTTAAGTCAAATGGATGCAATGGAATAACAGCTACTCTTAACATTAAATAATAATCTACTTACTTTTCCTTTCTATGTTCTCAAAAACTACTCAACTAATTTTACTAAAATTTCACAATTTACACATACAATATAAGTACCACGATTGTTTTAGAGCAATTTATGGACACTACAAACAAACATATTTAAATGTTGTAGCTACTCCAATACAATTAAATTAAATTGCACTAAATTCCTACAAGCCATAAACCTAAAATTATTCATATACCCTTAATGATATTTGCAATTCGATTACTTAAGTGGATTTCCTACTTAAAATGGTAGAAAACCATAAAATTTTTGAAAAACTTTTTAACCACGTTATTGGTTTTTTTGAAGTTATTGGTTTCACCCCGTTTTTCGAAAATCGAGTATTCATCAGATCTCGACGTTTTGAGGTCCTAGGAATCTCTCCCTGACCACTCCCGAGAGGGTGTCACCCTGTCTGTATGTATGTGTGTGTGTGTATGTAAGTATGTGACCCGCTTATAACTTTTGAACGGCTTAACCGATTGGATCCTACCAAACGGCGTTATAAAGAGTTTCATCAAACTTAGATTTCCTGAAAATTTCAACTAATTCGGACCGGTAGGTTCTGAGAAATTTCGAAAAAACCAAGAAATACATTTTTTCAAATCAGGTTTTTTTGGAATAACTTTTAAACGGCTTTACCGATCAATTCCAAAATCTAATCAGCTTTTAATCTTGAAAAGCGACGTCGATCGCTACCAGTCCGATCAAAATCGGTTAATTCATTCGTGAGATATCGTGAACGAAATAAAATAAAAAAAAGTGTTTTTTCTCAATTTCTCCGAAATTTTTCATCATAAAAATTTTTGTTGTCGATTCTTTTAATGGACTCAAAAAACTGCATCGATTGCCGCAAATCGCATAAAAATCGGTTGATTAATTCGCGAGATATCGTGAACGAAAGAAAATAAAAAAAAGTGTTTTCCTCAATTTCTCCGAAACTTTTCATCTGAAAATTTTTGTTGTTGATTCTTTCAATGGACTTAAAAAACTGCATCGAATGCCGCAAATCGGATAAAAATCGGTTGATTCATTCAAAAGTTATGGCAGTTCAAAATTTCCAAAAATAGTGTTTGTTGTAATTAACCTTAGCGGGAAGTTACATGGATGGCCTTTCGGGTCAACCGTTTTCCAAATTTGTTTGCATATTTTCGTTCTACAGGTCCTAAAACACATGAAAATGCAATAGAAGTAATTTTTCTTTACATTTATCCAAGAAAAAACAAAATTTAAACAACGCTGTGAAGGAGGAAAATCAGTCCAAATTGCTGTCTAGTTGTATAACAATTATGTTTTGGCCTAGATATATTTTTACATTATTATCAACTAGGGGCTCTGCCCCTGGACGCTTCGCTCGCAGTTCGAAAATTCGCTAAAGAATCTCGTTAATCTTTGGCTTGTTTGTACATAGGTTGGTAAAATTATGAAACCAGGTTTAAATATATTAACAGTAATTACAAGATTAATTATAACCTCAAATACATGCTTTAGAAACGTGAGAGGCTTTCATTACGATTTTAGTCCTAGTTCTACTATCTTCTGTCAACTAAAGTTTTGAAACCCGGCCTAAATATAGTAAAAATTATTGCAGGATAAACATAACCTCAATATTATGTATTAGAAATGAGCCAGGCCTATATTACAAAATTGACTATTAAAATTTATCCATCTTTGCCAAGTTTACCTTTTTTTTTTGACAAAATAAATTGCTAAATCCGGCCCAATTTATTCTAATTTCAACGAGCTGAAACAGTATAAACTAGCTTGTTTTTTAACAGTAGTTAAAAACTATCCAATGAACAGATGATTTTGGATAATACTCAATCTCAGTTCTATTCCACTCTATTTCCAACAGTATAAATTGGCTTTTTTATAAACATCTGTTTTGATCGCTTTATTTACTATTTCGTTATTATTTTGTAACCAACATGGCAACCCATAAGACCCTATGTTAAAAATTTTCAACTTTTAAATTATATTTTCTCAAAATATTTCGTTTTTACACGAAATACATTTATATGGGTGTACATAAAAATCAAAACTACACCTAAATAAAAAATTTCTTTGAATTCGTTAGAGCCGTTTTTGAGATCCGAGACAGATACAAAGATACAAAGATAGATACAAGAATTGCTCATTTAAATTAATAGGATAACCCTCTAAAAATAACCAGGCATAATATAAAGTATAGGCCTAAACACATAAATAGTTTTATTTACCTAGGTATTTTTCACATTTTTTCACTGTATTCCACATTGAAGTACACTTTTTCATTCAATCGCCATTTCCCGAAATGTGAGAATTTCATGTTTTTAGAGACTAAATTCGATATTTCTAAAGAATCACTTGAAGTACATTACTTAAATTTTTATCACTTACTCTATACATCTTTAGCTAAATAATTACGTAGATTTAAGTTTGTAACTTTCATACATCATTAATCAAAAAATAATTTGTAAAACTGTAAATAAAAATAAAAAACTATTTAATGTTAAGTTAGATAAAAAAAAGATTTGAGGTGTATCGAATTAATTCTACCTAAATTTGTAGTAGGCTGTATTACCTTTAAGAAAAGTTAAGAACCAGCAAAATCCATGAATTTTGTGTAAAGTTAACGGCTTTCAAGATATTCCACGTTAAAAAATTGTAACAGCTGCCATTTTGAAATTTATAAAAATAAATTATTTGTGTTTGGTATACTTGTTAATCGTAACATATAAAATGCTTATTCCAAATTTGGACTGTATGTCTTATCTATTTCCAGAGTTACAGTGAGTTTTTGTAAAAAAACAAAATGGCGGATTACGGCTAAACTAAGCCGAAATCGAAAAAATGTTATACTATATTTTCGACTTATTTTTGCATGTATAATCTGAATCTGCATAGCCCGCTACGCTTACTAAATTACCCTGTATATAAATAATTTTAACGATTTCGTTAAACGTGTTCTGGGCACATTGACAACTTCCAACATTAGAGTCAACACTTGTGTCACTGCAAAAGCTCATCTTTCCTATGGCAATTCACTAAAACCACAATTACACTTCTATGAATGCTTTTTACGGGCGATTTTTTTTCAGCATTATATGTATTTGTTTAAAAATTGACATTAAAAATGACCCGGCCAGTTCTGGGCAGAGCTTTGCGGTCATTTTACTAATCAATACACACAAAGCTGAAATGTTAATGAATTGCAGAGACTGGAGCTTAATTAGGGATTTGTATTAATTATAATATATTGTTACGGCTTATATAGGATGATTGTACGTTAGTGTCCACATGTTCCCGTGGGGAGGTCAGCAGAGTAGGCAACGACTGTACAGAGGACAAAGCGTTAGATTAAATGTTTTAAATAAATATTTGAATTAAAATAATTCGATCACGCAGCTGAACCGCTGACGTGAGTTCAACGAATTTCCGAAATTAGGTTTATATGTTTTACTGTTTCAACCAACTATTTAGAAAATTAATCTACTTTCGCAGACGCTGAATAGCTGCCTGTATGTACGAATATTAATCAGTAAATTTTTTTGTACCTAAGCCTCCAGCTTCGACTCACGCGCTCCATCGTTCCATTCGCAGCGTAAAAACTCGCTTTGCAGATGATGCCCACGTGGATAGAAACCGCGTACTTTTATGGTATTTTAAGTTTTGATTGATTTACGGGGATCGAAGCGAACTATATACTGTCGTGTAAAAAAAAACAAAAGGTGCAGAAATTTTTTTAGATAAAATGACAAAAATGTTCATTCTGGTACGAAAAATCTAAAATATATTTTATTTCCGCTCAAAAATCGTGCTTCCAGTTGTTTGATTTTGTGGCAAAAGAACTCGTCCGATCGACGAATACCATCGTGTTTACCAAATTTGGACCAAATCGGACTTAAAATGCGCCGTTGTAGTGCTAACACCATATTATGTACATAGCCTATATTATTTTTAATGTCATCCCAAAACGTGTTCTGGTGACCATGATCGGTGCTCATTTACTACTCCCGAGAGTTACTGCAATAGCTCATCTTTGCTATGTACATTCGCTAATAAAGTGTTGATTTTAAAATGTACAACAGTTTGAGATTTTTATAAATATAAAAGTTTAATTTTGTTTAAACTTTTTCTTAGGTATTTCAAGTTTGATTTTTACAGTACTTGAGTTTTTGTGTTTTCTTTCAATCTCAAGCCAATAAAGATAAATGATTAAATTAAATAATAGTGATAAATATAACATTATAATTAACTGACCATCAGAATAGTTCTTGTATAATTGTTTTATGTACTGTAGTTTCCAATAACAAAAATTGATTATTTTCCGCGAGAGGAAAGAAGTCCCCTGAGCTATTGCCTATTCAAAACATTGCAGGCGCTTATCTGAGTCGGCGCTAAGCTTACGTTGCACACGGCATTCTGCGGTCACATTCACTGTGGCAAAATATGTAAAATAGCCAATTGAGATTTTACTTTATTGTAGCTATTTAATTGTGTTAATAGTGTTGAGAAAACCATTAAGGTTTGATAAGCCTTCCAGTTTTAAAAACTAACTTTATTACAGTATAGGATTACAATAAAAAAGTTTGTTATTGAGGAAGAAAGTTGTTATTGTAAAACTGTGTACAGTTAGGCAGTAAGAAAAATCGTTATTGTATTTACAAGTAAGATTAAATTTACACTTATGTACATAGTGTTTACAAGTTCTTAAATTACTATACAATATTTAATTGTACACCATTTTAAATTTATATACAAAACTAGCAAAAGCTTGTTGATAGGCCTACTAAAAAAACTGATATACAGTAAATCCCTCGACATTCGCGGGCTTGGTATTCGCGGTTTTGATTATTAGCGGTCGCTAAAAAAAGAAAAACTACTGTATTAAATAGAAATAAAGTACATGTAAAATTCGTAAATTATTGCAGTGTTTGTACTGTAATAATTATTGTACGAATAATTAATTAATTAATTTAATAACATAAAACCCACGTCGTCAAAACACTCACAATTACAACAAAACATACAAGATGGGATTTAAAAAATCTTTACTAGAAAAATGCACTTAAAATTTTTAGAATAATTAGATATTAATAAATATATAATATTATACAAATAATTGTAATCAAATTTAAACCTAGAGTAATAAAATTATTGATGACAAAAATAAAAAATAAAACATAATTTTAAGTTAAACTTGTAGACTAAGTTAAATTGCACAGTGTTAATTTAAATTTAAATAGTTCAATTGTTTAAATTCAACTATTAAATTAACTATTCTCTAAGGCCTAGGGAAGGAAAATTTATATAAAGCAGTTTTTTTTTATATTTTATGTCAATAGTAATTATTATGTCGTGTGCATTTCTGCATATAAGCTACTCATTATGTGTAAGTATTTATAACTTTTATGTGTTTTATTTTATAAGTATTACACATATTTTATTAAACTGCAGTATGTCATTCAAGTTTTGGTGGTTCATTGTAATAAATACAATTATTTTAATAATGTGGCACATTTTATTCAATTTCGTATATATTTTTCAGAATTGTTTCGGAGAATCAAATTAAAAGTATGCTAACATTAGTATATTGTATATTATACAAATAATTATAATCAAATTTAAACCTAGAGTAATACAATTATTGATGACAAAAATAAAAAATAAAACGTAGTTTTCCGTGGCGGACTGGTCTAGCCCAAGTATTCTATAGCCCTGCACTTAACGGCTGTTCTACAGGGATTCCACATTAGCAGAAACAAAACTAAGGGGCGCGAAAGGTTTGGACAACACGGAGCGCCTGCAAATGCCGTGCGGTAACATACAAACACTGCTGCATACCGTCCTGGATCAGAGGACTTCTTTCCTCTCGCGGACAATACCTATGCTTTTACACATTAATAACTTTAAATTTCAATTTCTGATTTGATTTACTGTAAAAGGTATAACCGGTGACCGTAAAAAATAAAGACCCCCTCTCCCGGCCCAACAAGTCAAATATGTTACGTTTCTTTGGAAAAAAATTTGAAGGGGGAATAATACGTAGAATTTGGGGGGATGGGCACCCCTGTGTGAATTTAAACTATGGAGCTTTTAAATAAATACTTGGAATACTTGGAATTAAAAGTGTATTTTATCTTAGGATAAGTTAGGCACTGGCTGTTTAGGTTATGTTGATTTATGTTAATATTAGGGCAGGGGCTTTTAAATAAGTGCATTGAATAAAGTTGGTATAGATTATGTTAGGTTAACTTAATTTAGTGCAATGTTATTGTGTAGGGGTAGCTACCCCATTTTACTATATTTGTTTGTAGTGACCGTATCTCCAAACAATCCTGCTACTATGTTTCAATTTTAAAGTTTGTAGTGAAATTTGTTGAGTTGTTTATGAGCATGAAGATAAAGAAAGTGAATTTAAAATGTTTGTTTACATCCCTTAAGAATAATATTACCTAATTTTAGCTTTATAGTTTGTAGGAAGTTAGTGCAAATTATTTGTATTTTAAAGGGGTAGCTACCCCATTTAAAGCTCTTTTATTGCAGTGACCATATTCTATAAACAATCCTGGTACTACTCTCTAAATTGTGGAATTTTAATGACTTGTTTTGAATAGTTTTTGAGCACATTCGAAAAGCAAGTGTGTGGATTATTATTTAATTTTAAGGGTAGTTATTAAAAAGTGGATAATCCAATTGAAAATGGTTTTTATATCGCTTAAAAATAATATTACATAGTTTTATCTTCATAGCTTGTAGGAAGTTAGTTTTATTCATATTTATTGTATAGGGGTAGCAACCCCATTTCTACCACTAGACTGTAGTAATTGTAACGTCTAAACACTTCTGGCAATGATAGGGTAAAATGTGAAATCTTTAGTGAAATCGGTCGAATAGTTTATCAGTCTATAAAGGACAAAGAAACATTCAAGTTTATACATCGATATTATAGTAAAAATCGCTGCATTACGGGTTTATTTATTTATTTAAAATTTTCCAACCGCATCCCTTTATTTAAACTCGCATCAAACGAAATTTACAATAAAAACAATTCCACTCGAGAATATCTCCCCTTGAAAAAGGACGACGAAATTGTCTCTCCTAAAGTTTTGATAGGCGTTTTGTCTGAAAGATCTTTTATTAAAATACTTAATGAAAACTTCTCCTTCTTTGTTCGTGTTTATTTCACGTTTACCTCGGGTTGAGGTTTATAAATTCATTTTGATGTCCCTTTGATGAACCAACTCACCACGAGCATCTTCAATTGAACGAAATATATAATTCCTAGAGTACAATGAACTATTTTATTGAAAACCTCACAAACTAGGTAAAATAACCCTCGTGTACCAGGTACATTTATGGGATTTTTATTTTTTATCGATTTTGGGGGAATCAAGCGAGCTATAAGGCCGTGTAAGAAAAGTAAGAAAAGAAAATGTGCAGAATAACATCCTACGTTTAATAATAGCCTCATACGTAGATTGAGAAACATACCTAAGAATCTAAATGATTTTAAAGAATGATTAAATATAAATAATTCGACCACTCGGCTGAACCACTGATGTGAGTCGAGCGAGTTTCCTAAATTAAGTTTATAAGTTTAAGGGTTTCAACCAATGTTTTTGGAAATTTATCTACCCACGAAGGCGCTGAATAGCTGCCTCTGTGTACGAAATAATATATTAGTAGAATTTGTTTGCACCTATACCTCCAGCTTCGACTCGCACGCTCCTTCATTCCACTCCCAGCGGACTAACTCCCTGAGTTTGAACCTCGACCTTGCGGCCTCGGGTGATGGACTGCTTCGCTTCGCTCGCAGCCTACAAACTCGGCTGTCGGACTCGGATCAGAAGATGACAACTAGGTAAAATAACCCTCGTGTACCAGGTACATTTATGGCATTTTTATTTTTTATCGATTTTGGGGGAATCAAGCGAGCTATAAGGTCGTGTAAGAAAAGTAAGAAAAGAAAATGTGCAGAATAAAATCCTACATTTATTTTTGTAAATAAACCAATAAAAAAAGTTTCATTATAGTACGAAAAATCT
Source organism: Philaenus spumarius (assembly GCA_018207615.1). NCBI lineage: Eukaryota > Metazoa > Arthropoda > Insecta > Hemiptera > Aphrophoridae > Philaenus > Philaenus spumarius. Next base: position 34,891 of record JAGFPH010005343.1, read on the forward strand.
CTACAAAATATTCACTATTTGGATTTTTTTTTGACCCAGTGTCGTGGACAAATTTTGACCACGATAATTTAAAATGTGGACGTTATAGTGCAAACACATTGATGGGCCATGTGAAAAGGGACCTTATCTTCTACGAGCATATTTTTCAGGACAGCTAAATTCATCAATTAAGGTCAAAAAATGAAATTTTTTTTGTTATTTCATAAAATGGTTTGTTTCTTTTCCTACTATAAAAATGTACTTTTATTACATATAAATATTTTCAAATTATAGAAAAACTAGTTTTTTAAGCCTTTGCACTTGATGGAAAAGGGACCTTATCTTCTGCAATGTAATTTAAATGGGAGAAGTTAAGGTCCCTTTTCTGTTTTCAGTAAATAAATGTAATGCTATAATTCTGCATGTTTTTAATTTGAAGGGCTTTGAAATAAGAAGACCCAACAGCTGTAAGATGCTTTTAAAAACGTTCTCCTGATGACCTGATTGTTATTAGGCAACAGGTGACGGTGAACACTTATGACCTTAGAGGAAGCTACATACCAAATTTCATTCCAATCCGTTCGGTAGTTTTGAAGAAGTCATTTTTTAATAACTTTGATCCCCCCAACCCCCTAAAATTTCGAATTTTTTCAAACCCTTTCTTAGTGAGCACCTATGGCCCTAGAGGAAGCTACATACCAAATTTCATTCCAATCCGTTCGGTCATACAATTTTTACTGACACCCCAAAACGAGTTCTGGGGACCATGATCGGTGCTCATTTAATACTCCTTAGGTCTTAGCATAAGCGTCGCTGCAATAGCTCCTCTTTAATATGGAAATTCGCTAAAAAAACAAATTGCAAACCAAAATGTACTTATTTTGTTTATTTTCAAACGATTACTATTATTGCGAGCGGAACGAATCAACGTTTAATCCGGAGCTGGAGGCTGAGATGCAAGACATTTTTACTAATATATTCCGTACACACGGACAGCTATTCAGCGCCTTCGTGAGTAGACCAATTTCCCAAATAGTAGGTTGAGACCTTAAAACGTATAAACTTAAAAATTCGCTCAACTCACGTCAGCGGTTCAGCTGCGTGATCGAATTAATTGTATCCTGTATACAATAAAAGAGCAGTTAACATTGAAAATGTTTTGAATTTGTTTACAAGTCATTCTTAGTTTGGGCGTTCCCTTGAACAAGATTTAATCTCCAAAAGGTTATAACAGTTTTATAAGACTGCTACAGGACTGTTTAGTCCTTGGCACACCAGTCCATGGATGTTGTCAATCGTCATTAGCATGAAAATATAAGAGTATACAATAATCTGCTTGCATTTGTTTCGGCTCGGTGGTTGGCAATCGCAGCGAGCAACGGTAGGAGCCCTCTAATGCAGTGTAAATTGGATTGGATTTGAAGCTGTAACGTGCTAGTAACGAATACTTCTGAATAACGTATTTTTCACCTGATTAATGAATTCCGTTAAATTTAAGTTCGACTGTATAAAAGTTAATAAAACATCGTTTCTAATCCACTTTACCGGCAGATACTTTATACATCAACACTTCTAATTTCCTGACAAACTGAAATAGCAAATACTTTTCAAAATTTGATTACCCACACACTACGCTTTCGATACATCCTCTGTACGCTCGCCCCTTCTTCCAACTGATCCACTTTACACGGCCAATAAAACAACCCCAAGCCTAAACCCACCCGTATCGGTGTTTCGTGTATTTACTTCGGATGAATTCCACCCCAATAGTTCCGACCATTGTACGAACTTTACCTGTGGTCTTCTGTAATGTGTGTGGACATTTTAAGGTTGGGGGAGTTACTACAAGGGTCAAAATAAAGACTAATCGAAGGAAACTTATGTCACATTTATCCACCATTTCGGGTTTTTTGGAAATTTAACCAACTACGAAAGTTTTTCATCTTTTTAAAACACGTATTTTACCCGTCATCCTGCATTTTATTTTTGTTTAGGACTCGAACCGGCTACAACAAGATCTAATTTATATGTAATCAGTCAATCCCTTCTAGATATATATATATATAAATTATTTACGCTAGTGGAATCAGCTCAGAAAATGCTCGGAACCTCATGCGAATCAGCCTGTATATAACGTTGTAGTTTATTAGTTGTGGCTAAGATCGAACATAACTTACTGTGTATGTTTTTTTTATTGAGAGTTATTTCACTACCTGTCATTTGGGTCCGCGTACACGATCCAGTTTATACTGGATTTATACTAATCAAGTTTACTTTAACCCTAAACGAAATACTTATCTTATCTTCTAAAGCGAGAGATAATTGTTTGTCTGCTAAATGGATCTGGAATCCCCGTCTAAGGATTTTTCATTTTTTGATTTTATATGGGGCTTTTGGCCACGAGAAATCGATTGGAAATGGTCACCAGTCTGGGAAAATTCGTTTTCTACGTCTTTTTATTAAATTAAAAAGTGAAATTTGTCCATTTTAAACAATACAAAGCACAGCTGATGCAAATGTTTTCAATGCCATTACAACAATCATCTGCTTTCTTTTAAACTGTATATTTTATTAGAGGTAAGCCTAATGTTGTATCTATTTATAGTTACCATGGCAACGAATACTTCTGCTAAATAAACATACCCTTTATTTTAGTTGTTTAATGTTATAGGCCTAACCTAAACGATGTTCACGGAAATTTGCAATAATAGTTATTGACGTGAGCGAACTAGGCCCTAGGCCTAAATCGATATTGAAATATTAAACTTTAATTTATGCCTGACTTATTTCTGAGGCATAGCGTTGAGATTATGGTTAATCCTTTAAACTGTATTTTTATTACAGGTAAGAATAATGTTGTATATACCCTTTATTTAGTTGTTTAATGTTATAGGCCTAACCTCAAAACTCAATAATCCAATATTTATTATTGAAATCATAGCCCTGCTTATAATCGAGCTTTAGCTCGGTCTCCTGGTACTACACTATTATCGAATACCTAGACTTTTTCGGTAGGAGGACGGAAGTAAAACAAACAGTGGTTGAACGCGTTTTAAAGCTGGCAGGATATTGGTATTGGTTTCGAATATTTTGCAAAATTTTACAATGTTCAAGTAAAACCTCCAAAGGACGAACACAGCTCGTCATGGCACAGTTAGAATAGAAATTCATTGACGTACAAAACACCTCATAGTGCCGCCTCAATGTAAATAGGGGTGGGGGGTTACTTATGTCAAAATAAAGATAAATTTAAAAGAAACACTTTTTTTACATTTAACCAAATACGGATATATAAACTTTTTAAAAGATTTTTCCGATTTTAAAAACACTTTAAAAGTCATCCTCCATTTTGTTTTTGAATGGACCTCGAACCGGCTACATACAAACAGGGACAAATTTATATTTGACTTTTTTTACAAAAAAATACTCATTTTAATATTCAAAAGGCCGTTTTAATTTTAAAAACGAATTATTTGGATACAAGTTTTTATTTTTTCAGACTACACCTATACATTGACGAGTACAGTGGAAATTTCAACTAAATCGGTCAAACCGTTTTATAGATAATATACATTATTTAGTAAAAAAAAAAAATATTTTTTGGTACATTTAAATACGAGTTCTGTCTAAAAAGTTCGGTCAGTGGTACGATAAAAACATAAAAACAGAATGTACATTAGAAATACCTTTATTGAACTTTATAATACTCTCCACCAGGCAAAACGCACTTCTGACAACAATCGTATAGCGCCTCAAAACTGTTGGAGAAGTCTTCGTGTAGAATCGTTTTTAGAATTGCCGTAATTTCGTTCTGGATCTCTCCGACGTCCGCAGATCCCTTTAAGGCCTTTTTGAGATGTAAGAACAAAAAACAAACAAAAATCAGCAGCCACCAGATCTGGAGAGTACGGTGGGTGTTGCAAAACGGTCACACTACGCTGCGTCAAAAATTGGCGTACAATGATGCTGGTATGCGATGGTGCATTGTCGTGCAGTAACATCCAATTTCCGGTCTGGAACATTTGTGCCCCAACACGCCGGATGCGCTGCAACAGACTTTTGGGAACCTCCAAGTAGAATGCGGTATTCACAGTTTGACCAGTAGGAACGAATTCTTTATGGATGATTCCTTCTTTGTCAGAAAATGTGATCAACATGGTCTTCTCTTTGGATGTTTTCCACGCGGTTTTTTGTTTGTCGCGGGGAAGAAGGTGACCGCCATTCTATTGATTGTCTTTTCGCTTAGGGGTCGTACTGGTAACACCAAGTCTCGTCATCTGTGACAATGGAACCCAGAAAAGTTGGATCCCGGTCACACGTATCGATGAAATCGCCACTGGCCTCAAAACGTCTTGCTCTTTGATCATCTGTTAGGATGTGCGCACAAATCGTGAATAAATCTTGCGTTTGCTCATGTACGCTGGCCCCCGACTTCTTCTGCTATTAACCGCAGAGTCAGTCGCCGAGTTTTTCTTAGCACCGCGCGCACACGTTCAATGTTTTCCGGCATCCTGCATGTGGATGGTCGTCCTCCAAGAAAACGTGGTCTATTCCATCGAGAAAACGTGCAAACGAATCGTACGCTCATTTCCTACACACAGCATCCTTGCACCAACATCTCATGGGTTTCAGTCGCCGTTTTACTCTATTTGAAGCGGCGCTTAATGTTGTGTCGTTGCTCCATGGCTTTCCGATGCACACTACTCGGAACACTCTGTTGCAATGACTGTAAAAGTACTGCAATAGAAGCCTCGCGCAATTCCCGACAGATGGCAGGTCTAGACATGTTCATGACTGCGTACACATGTACTCGCGCAGTTTGAAGCGTTGAACGCCGATACATTAGACTATTCACTGAACGTTTTAGATATACCTCGTATATCTTGTGATATATATAACTAAACGGCTTTCATGGCAAAGCTTTCATTTAATGTCTTTCCCAGAATGCTGAAGACCCACTCATAATCAACGCTCAGCCAAAAAGTATGCTAGCTTTAAAACTTTGAGGGTATCTCCATACCTCTACGTAGAAATGCACTAAGAAAGGAATTTGCTAAATATCGATTTTAAGGGTTGAAAATGGTCAAAATACGGAGGTTCACTCCTATCAAAATACGAAGGTTCAACCCAGCCCAATATAGATAAAACAGCTGATTCGAATCAAAAGGTTAGACACACAATTCTAGGTGTGGCCTATAATGAAACCAACACTTGTTTTTGTTTTTAAATTCATTACCAAGGCAATCAAAATTTCGAATCGGTTAAATTTTATTCACAAACAACAGCTTTTTTAAATTATAAAAACAAACAAGGCAAAAATCAGTGAAAAGGACTTACTTACTGTACTATAATTCATTTATCTGTTGTTACATATTATAAATAAAACAGCTGATTTGGACCAAAAAACACAATTTTATGTTAGGAAACTGAAGCAACACACGTTTCTTGAAAGCATTTACACTTATTACAATAACAACCATCTTGGCAAATTTAGAATCAGGTAAAAATTCATCACAAACAGCAGTTTTTTCAGGGTTGGTAAAAGCAAACACAAACAACGAAAAAGGGTTACTGTATCTTAACTCAAACACCTACCGCTAATAAAATTATTATAACGAAAACCCCGTTGGAACCTTCATACACATAATCATGTTATGTTTTCTTTATAATAAAGGATTATGATTAATAATAACCCCAAAGCTAAGATGGTAAATAATGTTAAATGTTAAAATCAAATTATTTCGTATATTTTATAACAGCAGTTATAATAAAGGTTAAAAGAACCAACAAGGCTCAGATGTACACTTTAACAAAAACGTAACCTAAAGGTTATAAATACAAATAATTGCTTCAAAGTTTGAAATCAGCTGTTAATGGAAATATTGGAGCAAACAGCTGTTTTATCTGTTACTTTATACAATATGTTGCTATAGTAATAAATGTAAATACATGTGTTGGTTCATCAGTCTAGGCCTCACCTAAGATTTTTTTTCGACTAAATTTACAAATATTGAAATAGAAAATGTTTTCATCGAAATGAATTATATTTATTCAATATTTGTAAATTTAGTAGGAAAAAATTATTAGGTTAGGCCTAGACTGATGAACTAACACATGCATTTACATTTATTACCATAGCAATAAATTGAATAAAATAACAGATATTGGTTACTCAGGGCTTAATAATAATTCAATATTGGCTATTGAATAATAAGCCTAAGTTACTCAGGGATAGTGTAGCTTTTTATTAGTAAAACTATTTTTTAAATCGGTTCAGTAGTTCCAGAGATTACCCCCTACATACAAACAAACAAACAAATGTTAGCTCTTTATAATATTAGTATAGACTAGGCCTGTCAGGCTAGTTTTAAATACTGTCACATTTTGGTCATATTTTATAACTTGAAAATCGTCGTTCTTCTATATAAAAATAAAAAATCTCTGACCTAATCAATAGTAATGCAATTGAAAATATCATAATATGCAATAAACTGTTTGTATTTGCTTGGTGAGCGAAGCCCTCTAGTAAATTATACGAGGTTAGGTAGAGATAAAACTATTCGCTTGCTATGACAGCCATCGTAATAAAAACGGTACAATATTAAATCCCGCTGAAGAACAGTTGAAGTGGCGGTTAGTTCAAGAACAAATTATGAAAAATTACTACGAATACTTAAACTTCCTCTCGGGAAAAAATTGAAATAAAGATGGGTAAGACTTTTCATTTAGTATTTTAATAAAAGCTCTCTCACAGAGAAAACGTTCATAAAACGTTGAGCGAAAACCTTTACATCTTCCTTTATAAAATAGTAGTAATGAAGAAGAAGTTTAGTGAGATGAAACATTTGTATTTTACTTTTTGCTTTTTATGAGTCAACTTTAGGTAAAGACAAAAATTTTGTAAACTAGTTTTGGAAAATATAAAATAAAGAAAACAGTCGTTGTACGACTTACAGAAGTGAAAACTGCCATGAATATAATTCCTTGGTATATTGGTTTAATCGGAAAATTTGTCTTTATTTTTATCTTGTCCAAATTTAAATTAAAATCTATAAAAGAAAAAATAACATAAACATGATTGTCTATATATATAAACTAGGGGCTCTGCCCCTGGACGCTTCACGTCCCAACCCCATCTCGGCCTTCGGCCTCAGATGGCTGCTTCGCTTCGCTCGCAGTTGGAAAATTCGCTAAAGAATCTAGTTAATCTTTGGATCGTTTGTACATAGTTGATCGAAAAAATCGTTTCCGCCCAAAAGGTGTTTCCAAAATTACAAAATGTTAAATTCTGGCAATTTTCCCAAGAGTTTCTCGTCAAGAGCTTTAATTCAAGTATAAGGTTGATGTGGTTCCGATTACGGGAAGTGCCTAATAATTAATGTCAGTGAATCGGTGAAATCGTCTAGCTTTAAGGACGTTTGGCGGAGCCTCCCTTCTCGGATGAATAGTGGCTACAGGGATGATTGGATCTTAAATCTGATGAAAAATAGTTCGTCTGAAATTAAATTTTCTACAACTTTTGTATTTAACATTTTTTGCTATCTCTTACCGCTTTCTTGCTAAATGCGCTCAAAGTGGGAAAATTAAGAAATAAAAAAAAATCTAAAAAATCGTTCCCGCCCAAAAGGTGCTTTCAAAATTAAAAAATGTTAAATTCTGGCAATTTTCCCAAAAGTTTTTCGTCGAGAGCTTTAATTCAAGTATGAAGTCGAGTGGGGTACGATTACGGGAAGTGCCTAATAATTAATGTCAGTGAATCTGTGAAATCGTCTAGCTTTAAGGACTTTGGGCGGAGCCTCCCTTCTCGGATGAATAGTGGCTAAATGGATGATTGCATCTTAAATCTGATGAAAAATCGTTAGTCTGAAATTAAATTTTCTACAACTTTTGTATTTAACATTTTTTGCTATCTCTTACCGTTTTCTTACAAAACGCGCTCAAAGTAAAAAAATGAAAGAATTTTAAAAATTGAAAAAATTGGACACATTGTTTTCTGTACTTTTCTGAAGGTTAGTGAAGTTTAAAAAAAAATAGATATACTCATTGAACCGTAAATGAATATTCTGAGGAAATAAAAAGTAAACGTGTTTAAAATTTAAAATTATTATTATTATTTTTAAGTCGGTCCAATATGGCCGTAGGTTGGAGAGCCTTAATTTGAAGATAAATTACCCAATAACGAACGAGGACTTTAGGCCTTTACATCTTTTTAAAAATTACAAATAATGTATAATTTGAAAAATGGTTCATGTATTGATGAACAATTTTATACAGAAAATTTTAAGATAGGCCTTCAATGTTCCTTATTAAGTAAATAAGTTAGTGGAAATCATTTGGTATGAAATTCGTCTTTTTTGTTTCTAGCAACACTGTCCATCGTTTCTAAAAAATATCAAAGTATGCAATTAAAGTTAACAATAATAAAATATACATTACAATAATATAAAAGCAATGCTTTTGATTCGCCGCCAATGGCGCAGCTGTGAATCGGTTGTTGAGCGAAGCGAGCAAGAATCGGAGGCCTCTAGTGCGAATATAATAAATGCTTCCTCTTTCCCTGACAAATTGTTCCCTTCCTCGATTTTCCAATAAGTAGATAAAAATTAATGTTTGTTTGTTCAAAATCTCAAACCTCCAAAAGTTCTTCACTGATTACTTTAAAATTTTTACACAACATTACATACGAATACAAGCATGTTTTTATGTACTTTTTTACTTTCTCCCCCTATACCATAAAGTATTGTATTCGTCAAAATTTTCGAGTTTGAGTTTTTGGTGGAAATATCCATTTTGGGTCCCCCTGAACCTAAAAAAGTGGAGTGATGTCTGTGTGTGTGTCTGTGTGGATGTTATCAGACCTAGAGCCTAAACCAGTCGTCCGATTTTGATGAAATTTGTTACGGAGGTACTAATTCACGGTATCTCCAGGCTTTTTTCCATTTTTGTTAATGTTTTTTTCCCATAAAAACCCTTAAAATAACGGAAAAATCAACTTTTCTCAAAAACGGCTCTAACGATTTTGATTAAAATTACATAGTTTATTAGGGACCTAAAGGACTATGAACTGTAAAATTTTAATCAAAATCGTTCGAGCCGTTTTTGAGAAAAGTTGGTTTTTCCGTTATTTTATGGATTTTATGGGAAAATTACACTTAAAAATAAAAAATTAAGTTCCTATAATGAGGGAGAAAGTATGTGTCAGTTTCCTGATACCGTTTATTTTTAAACAGCAGCATCTATTGCACATAAAAACAAAACAAAATATACTACATATTTAACCAAAATCTGAGCTCCATTAAATATGTTTATTGACTATAATAATAACAGTAATCAGCTGCTTGCTGTATAATATTTCCATCAACACCTGATTTCAAACTTTGAAACAATTATTTGTATTTCTAACTTTTAGGTTAGGTTTTTGCGAAGAGCGGCATCTGTTGGGCATAAAAACAACACAAACTATGGTAAATATTGTATGGAAAAGGGAGTACCGTAATCAATGATTAATTATTAAATATGTTTAGTATTGCTACAGCAATCAGATGTTTGCTAAAATTTTTCCATTAACAGCTGATTTCAAAGTTTGAAACAATTATTTCTACTAACTTTTAGGTAGAGTTTTGTTTAAGTGTAGACCTGAGTCTTGCTGGGTGTTTTTTAACCTTTATTATAACTGATGGTAAATTCTGGTCAAAAAACAAAAAATCTTCCTGTTGTTGGATTTTTTCGGCTAACAAAAAAACAACGTGTGTACCAAATTTGGGCCAATACGAACGTAAATTGCGGCTGTTAGAGTGTAAACACATATACAGGGTGTCCAGCTTCGACTGTCCGAAACTTCACGGGCTTATTTGTCTGCTAAAAACAAGCAAATAATGCAATACAACCATGTGTCCTATCTCTATTCGTTTGCTGTCTGTCTGTATGTGATTTTTACAAAATACTTAATATTTTTAAAAGTAGCAAAGATATTGAGCTTAAACTTTGTATACATATTTTTTTCGTAATCGTTTATCACTTTACGAAAAATTATAACATTATTTTAAATATTTTCAAAATGGCGGCTGTTTACAATTTTTAATGTCAAATATCTCAAAAACCACTAACTTTACAAAAAAATTACAAAAGACAAAAAAGTTAACTTTTTTAATGACAAATACAATGGTTTTTTAAATTTTCCCCATATCTTTTAAAATAGCCAAGATATTGGCTGAAAACGAAAAATGTATGATACAAGTGGTGTAGATCTAACACAAACATAAAGATTAAGGCAATACATTTTTCCCTTTTTTAACAATATCTTCGTTATCCTTTGAGCTACAGGAAAAAAAAATTTGTTTGTCATTAAATATGTAAACTTTTTTGTCTCTTGTAATTTTTTTGTTAAGTTAGCGCTTTTTAGATATTTGACATTAAAAATTACAAACAGCCGCCATTTTGAAAATATTTAAAATAATGTTATAATTTTTCGTACAGTGATAAAATGTTACGCAAAAAATATGTATACAAAGTGTAAGCTCAATATCTTTGCTACTTCCAAAAATATTAAGTATTTTGTAAAAATCACATACACACTGACAGACAGCAAACGAATAGAGATGGGACACATGTTGTATTGAATTATTTGCTTGTTTTTAGAAGAAAAATAAGCCCGTGAAGTTTCGGACAGTCGAAGGTGAACACTCTGTATATAAAGTTTTTAATGACACCCGAAAACGTGTTCTGGGAACCTTGATCAGTGTTCATTTACTACTCCCGATCTTAGGTATCACCATAAGGGTATTGCAATAGCTCATATTTCCTGTGGTAATTTGCTAAAAACATAACTTTAGTTTAGGCTTATACTGAATCAACACACGTTTCTTTAGTGCATTTACATTCATCTTAATAGCCTTTGAATTTACCACCGCCTATTCTAGTTCGTCGATTTCTTCTTCTTTTACGATCAGCTGTTACATTAAACTTCTTATTTATATTAGTACGTGTGTAAAACAATGAAGAAGAAGTAATATAAATACGTAAAACGTCTCACTTTAAGTGTGTATCGCGAGTATGTATATTTTACCTCATGCAAAAAATGTTCGTTACGCCTAAATAAGTTTCCCCTTCATTAAATACTAACGCTAATGTAGATTTCGTATTACAATTAATTTTTATCAGTGTATTTATATTTCGATTTCTAACCTAACCTAACTTTACTTTACATGACCTAATACAATATAATACTCGAATAATAAAGCCCTCGAATATTAAATTAATGTAAGATTATTTATACGCGAGCGTGAATCGGAAGTACCCGAAAAGCGTTACACAACGAGACGTTCCTAGGCGTCATCATCACGTTTTATTAATGTATGCTCTCTCATTGTCTGCGGAGCTAGAGTTTACCATAGTTTGAATCGTGATTCATCAAAACGCGTTACAAGGCGAGACGTTCTACGCGTCATTACCGGATTTAATTCAAAAAATGTTGCATTCTCTCTCTGTGTCTGCGCTAGCCGAATCTACCCGAGCGTAATCGGAAGTAGACGAAGAGCGTTACACGGCGAGACTTTCTAAGCGTCATTACCTGATTTAATTCCAAAAATGTTGCATTCTCTCTCTGTGTCTGCGCTAGCTGAATCCACCCGAGCGTGATCGGAAGTAGCCGAAGAGCGTTACATGGCGAGACGT
>JAGFPH010005343.1:46642-57184 GCA_018207615.1 Philaenus spumarius
GTCATTACCTGATTTAATTCCAAAAATGTTGCATTCTCTCTATGTGTCTGCGCTAGCCGAATCTACCCGAGCGTGATCGGAAGTAGCCGAAGAGCGTTACACGGCGAGACGTTCTAAGCGTCATTACCTGATTTAATTCCAAAAATGTTGCATTCTCTCTATGTGTCTGCGCTAGCCGAATCTACCTGAGCGTGATCGGAAGTAGCCGAAGAGCGTTACATGGCGAGACGTTCTAAGCGTCATTACCTGATTTAATTCCAAAAATGTTGCATTCTCTCTCTGTGTCTGCGCTAGCTGAATCCACCCGAGCGTGATCGGAAGTAGCCGAAGAGCGTTACATGGCGAGACGTCTCACGTCTCACCTCATTTAATTACAAAAATCTGTATGAAAAATCTGCTACAAAAGAAATAAATTATAAGATTATCAATCTTGAAATTAAATGTAAACTAACTACTAACAATCTACAGAACGACATAGACAAATTGGTATCTAATAACGTATTTTATGGTTATTTGAAAATATCGAATCTTCAAATTCATTTTTCAATTATACAAGAGAAGGAACAATAAAACCCAGTAGAGGCCCATTAAGCGTAACGAAACCAAATGACTTGGGGTAATTTCGTGGGTAGCGTTGGCAACATTGCACTGATAAAACTTAATGTTCCGGAAACAACCTTGAAGTACCAACCTAGGTTATGACTGTTTCACCGCATCCTTTCTCTATACTTAACTGGTTACACTTCCTATTTGGTCGGTTAACGTTTAAAACTTTACTGTAAACAAAACTATACGTTGTAAAAACACAGTTTTTTTTTCATTATGTGAATAATTGCTGTACTATTATTTCTCTTAGGTATTGCATTTGAAAAAGATTTTTTAAATCCTTAATGGGATGTTACACTGAAAAGGTTCGTTTTTTAAAATATTTACTAGAAAATCCCCGTGAAAAATCACAGGCGGATTAATTAGATACACTTCAGAAATACATAATTTAGACAACATACTATTTAAGCAACACACTTTATCTAGGCCTACCTAACTATGCAGAAGGTGATTTTTAACGCGGTAAATGTGTACAATTATAAGGACTATAAAACTGTAGGATTATTTGTTAGGATTTTGTGTTTATGTATATTATTATATATATTTAAAGAAAGATAAACATATTATCTTTTAATAGTTTTAATATAATAGTCTATAGTATTGATTTAAGTTGTAAACATAACCCAAAGTATAATCTACGCTAGGTTTCGTTTGCGATGGGTAAAATCAGCTGTTATATTATTAAGATAAACGAATATGTATTTTTTCTTTAAATTTGTATAAACGAATATTTTGATGATAAAAGTTTGTATTTATATACAGTTTATAGCCTCAAAGCAAATATTATAACGTATAATTATAACATACATTAGTTCTATAACTCATATTTAAAGAAATCAACTTCACAAGAAATTATAAAGATTAAAGTTGTAAACATAACCTCAAACTATAATATACACTGGGTTTATAGATGGTGGGTGAAATCAGCTGTTGTATTAAAAGTTACTCCACGTACGTACGCTCGTACACTCGCTTTTATAGGAGTTGGTAAGGTTTGTAGGCCGACTATTTTGTTATGTTAGGAAAAGTGTAAAAACATATATATAAAACTTAGATTTTTAAAATTTGACCATAGTAACAAAAAATTAAAACGTCAAGATTTTTCAAATATGCAAAGGTATTTTTAAATTGATATTAATTAAAAAAGTACTTATTGGATATTTTTTTTATTTTTGTGTTAATTTAATGAGTATGGTATATTTTTAAAATTTAGGTAGATTTCTGGTAGTACAATGTGTAGTAGAAGTGGGCAGGAGGGCGGAAACAAAACACATGGTGGTTGGTTTATTTTAAGCTGATGACTAAGCTGGATCATGATACTTACCACGTCACTTAATTGGATTTTCACTGTAAATAAAACCAGTCGGTTAAAATGTCTTTGACTTCTATACATAAGTAGGAAAGGGTGGGGAATTAAAACAAACTGTGGTCGGGTTTTTCTACCGTAGTTTCTAGAGTTGATTTTTGTTGTATTTCACTGTTAACACAACCTGTAGATTTATAGCTATATGCTAATAAGGTAGAAGTGGGAAGGACTGCGGAATTAAAGCAAACGGTGCTCGGGGTTTTCTACCGTTGATTTTTACTTTAAACATAACCTGTAGATTTAAAACTATACGACAACAAGGTAGAAGTGGGAAGGTGGGTGGAAAGAAAGCAAACGGTGGCTGGGGTTTTCTACCGTGGTGAGTTATGACTCGTTATCAAGATTCCAGCGTTGATTGTTTGAGATATTTTACTGTAAACAAAACCAGTAGATTTAAAACTATATGATAACTAAGTAGAATAGGGTAGGAGGGCGGAAAGATAGCAAACGGTTGTTGGCGCCCTTCTAAGCTGACTACATATGATGAGTCTCTCGAAATTTAATGTTTTTTTTTCAAATTGTCACAGTAAAACAAAACCAGTTTATGTAAACTTACGTGAATAACAATTAATTTACTTACAAATAAACCAAAAAGGGATCTTTTATTTGCTGTGTTGTCATAGAAAAACAACAATCCCCCCCCCCCCCATTTGAGTGACAAGGTGAGAAATGGAGAGTTAATGATGAGGGGAGGGGAACAGTATGTGTTGAATTGGGATTAATGGCTCGGTCAGTGTCGTGTTTTTATGCAGAGATTTATTTTGATCGACCTTGTTAAGTAGAGTAAAGCGTGCGGATGAGTGTTAGTAATTATTAAGGAGATTTGAAGCAAAACATTTAAAAGCACTTTATCACAGGTCTGTTACGGTTCTGAATTTTTTTCAATAGCAACACCTTTTAGTCCCCTTTGTTATTAGAGTAAGGATTACTTTCTACTCACCATGCTGCTTCTTTTAATGTAATAAAACCTGTCTTGAAATAACTTCTTTTCGCTCTCTCTCTCGCTCTCTATCCCCATTTAGCTCTGACTTTCCTATAAGCCCGTTTAAAACGCCGGCATGGCCTCAGGAAATGCACCGCGGACCGGACCGCTTGCACTTTATGCTTTTTGAATCGCTAATTCCAAAAATTGTGGTACCGCGGCTCAAAAAACGCCCATTTTAGGTTTTTTTCACAACAAAGTTTATGACACCTGCAAATAATGCTATGGAATGCACAAATTATGTTTAAAATTTAGAGAAATTTAGTAGCCCCAAAGAAACCGACCCAGAAATGCACCACAAGGGTTCGCCGTAGGGGGTAAAACCACCCCTAATTTGACGAAAAATTAGGATAAAGAAGTAGAATTTGACTGTACCTCAGCCAACAGCCCCGGCTCACACAGTGTTTCGTCCCGCTTTGATAGTTAAGACTTCGACCTTGTTTCCTCGGATGAGAAGCTGTGATTTTGATCTGTTTTTACTTTCTCATTATACTATAGTATAGAGAAAGTATAGTGATCGCAAAAAAAATCGATGTTGAGATTTTTGTGGAAATATCCGTTTTGGGACCCCCTGAGTCCAAAAAAGTGGTTTTTACAAAATGTCTGTATGTCTGTATGTATGGCTGTATGTATGTCTGTATGTCTGTATGTATGTCTGTATGTATGTCTGTATGTATGTATGTCTGTATGTATACAAAGCTAGAGAGAAAACTATTCTATCGATTTCAACCAAATTTGCACCAGACATGTCCAGTACGCCTGTATAGATACACGAAAAAGGATTTTGAACAATTTTGAAAAACAACCCCCTTTTTGGCCAAAAACCCAAAAAAAACCAGTTATTATTTTTTTATAAAAAAACGGCTCTAACGATTTTGATAAAATTTGGCTTATTTGTAGCCTTTAATGTGCCCTACCATATACAAAAACCCGCATCTTTCTAAAAATTCTCGTTTAGCTAATAATAATAATAATAACTGATTTTTGGGGTTTTTTGGCCATAAAGGGGGTTGTTTTACAAAATTTTTCAAAACCTTTTTACGCGCATCTATAAAGACCTAATTGACGTGTTTGGTGCAAATTTGTTCGAAATCGATGGAATAGTTTTCTTTCTAGCTAATAATAATAATATTTATTAGTTAATCGCCTACTTTAATAAAAGTATACAAAGCTAGAGAGAAAACTATTCTATCGATTTCAACCAAATTTGCACCAGACATGTCAAGTACGCCTGTATAGATGCACGAAAAAGGGTTTTGAACAATTTTGAAAAACAACCCCCTTTTTGGCCAAAAAACCCCCAAAAAATAAGTTATTATTTTTTTATAAAAAAACGGCTCTAACGATTTTGTTAAAATTGGCCTTTAATGTGCCCTACCATATACAAAACCCCGCATCTTTCTAAAAACTCTCTTTTAGCTAATAATAATAATAGTAACTGATTTTTGGGGTTTTTTTGGCCATAAAGCGAGTTGTTTTTAAAAAAAAATTCAAAACCTTTCTACGTGCATCTATAAAGACCTAATTGACGAGTTTGGTGCAAATTTTTCGAAATCGATCGAATATTTTTATCTCTAGATAATAATAATAATATTTATTAGTTAATCTCCAACTTTAATAAAAAACTCTCCTACCCCACCCTACAAGTAACAGAGAATCTGTTTAGTAATTTAAATGTGTTTGTGAGAAAGTATGTGCCAGTTCCTGGTACCGTTTATTTTAGTTTCGAATAATCTCCAATATTTATTTTTTTAGATAAAACCCAAAAACGTTTCATTT
This sequence comes from Philaenus spumarius, assembly GCA_018207615.1. NCBI lineage: Eukaryota > Metazoa > Arthropoda > Insecta > Hemiptera > Aphrophoridae > Philaenus > Philaenus spumarius. Next base: position 51,376 of record JAGFPH010005343.1, read on the forward strand.
ATTACTCAAAGATTACTCAAAGTTGTTGGCTAAAACCAAAGTGTGTACCAACTTAGGACCGGATCGGACGTAAAGTGCGGCCGTTAGAGTGCGAACACGTACATATACAGGGTGTCCATTTTAACTGGGCCACCATTGGGCTCCCCTAAAGTACAAGATGTACAGCAAACTTTAAACGCGGAACTTCACCTACTTTTAAGCGACCATTATAAGTATGAAATAAAATTTCAAAAATTTGCCGCGACAGATAATTGTTTTAGATATAACATCAAAAACGTTGTATTCTAGTACTAAAACATCTAAAAATATTATTACTACCGGTCAACATTGTGCTTGAACTCGGCCGTAACAGAACACGTACAATCACTCTCGTGGAGTTCTTTTACGGTATTTTACGTTTTGACTGATTTTGGGAGAGCCAGAGGGCTATAAGGTCGTGTAAAAAACAAAATATACAGAATAATCTCCTATAGTAATATGTTTACATAAAACCCAGAATAATATTCATTCTAGTACGAAAACTCTCGAACAAATTTACTTCCCGTGATTTGTTGACCGACGAACTCGTGTCCGAGCGATGTAGAAAACGAACGTGTGTTGGACCGAATCTGTTGTAAAATGCGGCCGTTAGAGTGCTACACATTCATATTTAATGTTTTAATAACACCACAAAACATATTCTGGGGACCACTCCCGAATTTAGTCTCGCCATAATAAGAGGTACTGCAATAGATCACATTTCCTATGGAAATTCGATAAAAAAGACGAAATTTTATCAACATCTTTAGGCTGGTTTTGAGAAAGAACTATACTAATATTATAAAGAGGTAACGTTTGTCTGATTGTTTGTTTGTATGTAGGGGGTAATCTCTGGAAATACTGAGCCGATTGAAAAAACTGTTTTACTAATAAAAAGCAACACTGTCACTAACACAAGCTAAAATTCATTTTTTAATTCAATATTTGTAAATTTAGTCGGAAAAAATCTTAGGTTAGGCCTAGACTGATGTACCATCAAATAATATTTCCATTAACAGCTGATTTCAAACATTGAATCAATTATTTGTATTTCTAATTTGTAGGTTAGGTTTTTGTTAAAGTTTAGACCCGAGCCTTGCTGGTTCTTTTAACCTACATTATAACCGCTGTTATAAAATATACGGAATAATTTTATTTTAACATTTAACATTATTTACCATCTTAGCATTGGGGTTATTATTAATAATCACATATATTGTTTCTCAAGGCCATTTTTTGTCGGTACGCCATAATTTCCTTAATACATCATCAAATTACATGAATGAGGCATCATTTTAAAGCATTCCTTAACCGCTACACCGGAAAAATATACGAAATACAACTATACAAAAAAATACAAAAAAAGAAGAAATAAAGAATCCGAAAGTAACAATGATGTAAGATCAAGTAAATTGTAGTTATATTTTCCTGGCGTTGGCAACACTGATGATAACAGTACCCAGCTGGAGAGCTGCCGTTACGCCACTACATTGATATTTTTAATTAATTTTATATTTAGTATCGTATAGTATAGTGTACTTTAATTAAGTGGGATTTAGGTAAGTTAGAATGCGAATGCTTCGCACGGGTCAGCTAGTACACTTTTATTATAAATAAAAGATAACATGATTATGTGTACCGTATTGGTGGTTCCAACGGGGTTGGCATGCGGAGCACGCAGAGGTTTCTCCTAGTTATACATAAACGAAAGGCTCGTAAAATATAGACAGAAAGTTGGTAAACATCTCCTCTACTTAAAGGATTCCGTTAACCGGATTAAAACTTTGTAAAACTTCTAACGTCTTGTTTCTTCAAGTTTGGTCTCAGATTATAGTAATACCCGATTACAAGAATAAAATTAGTATTAGACGTTAATGTAAGAACAAAAGATATTTCATCAAAATGAAGAAAAAATGCCAAAAATACCGGTTTAAAACGATGTCAAACTACAATAAGCGTAAGTAAACGGTTCTGAAACAAAAGCAGCTGTGATGGGTTTTAGAACAGCTGATTACATTGTTGATTGTTGCCAGGCCACTTCCCTTCTTTGCAGTTAGTTAACTCTGTAACGTTTTTACCACTCCAAAGAACGCTTACAGGGGTCCTCCGGTGTTAAGTGCCTCTGTCCTAATGAAAACTACGGCCCTACTCTGCGCATGCGTCAGCACACTGCCCAGATCAAAGTTCCTCTGTCCTAATCAGTGAAAGTAGCACAGGTTCTGGAACAGATAAAAGTGCCGATTCGGATCAAAGGCTTAAAAACACAATATTCTAGGTAAGGCGTATATACTGAACCAATTAACACGTTCGTTGAATGCATTTGCAATTTTATTACTATAGCACCCGTCTTGGAAAATTTTTAAACAGTTAGTTATTCTTCACAACCAACCGGTTTTATAGGTTAGATTAAAAAAATAAAAGCAAATGTAAACAAAAAATCTACGAAATAGGATTACTGCATTATAATTCAAAAACATCAGTTGTTATATCTATACTACAATATAAAGAGGTCAAAATTTGTTTTTTTGTTTTTATACATGGGATAATCTCTGAAACTACAGAACCGATTAAAAAAATAGTGATTGAAAATAGTCTTACTAATAAAAAGCTACACTATCCCTGAGTAGCATAGGCTATAATTTATTGTTATAAAAACATTTTTTATTTCAATATTTGTAAATTTAGTGGGAAAAAATTCTTAGGTTAGGCTTAGACTGATGAACATATTTATTAGGAATATTTCTTGAATATATTTACATTCATTACTATAGCAACCGAGTGAATAAAATAACAGATAAAACAGCTGTTTGCTCCAATATTTCCATTAACAGCTGATTTCAAACTTTGAAGCAATTATTTGTATATCTAACTTTTAGGTTAGGTTTTTATTCAAGTGTAGACCTGAGCCTTGATGGTTCTTTTAACCTTTATTATAACTACTGCTATAAAATATGTGAAATAATTTGATTTGAACATTTAAACATTATTTACCATCTTAGCTTTGGGGTTATTATCTGTTATAAAAAAAACATTAAAAAAATATTATGTGTACAGAAGGTTCCAACGGGATTGGCGTGTGGAGCATGCAGGGCTTTGCCCTAGTATTGAATGCATTTGTTATTCTTATTTTACAAGAAAAGTTATTTTTTGTTTCCCTTTTCGATTGTGTGTCGCTAAACTCCATCTCCGCGATATTTATAAAAGTCGTCCCTAATGTAAGTATTGGTAGGAAGGAAAGACTTATTACTCGGGTTGGGGGGCGGGGTGTGTGTGGGTGGGGAGGGGGAGTATATTTGAATTCACAAAGCGCGGATCCCGGCAGACGCGTTGTAATAAATTTCGAGCAGGTGAGAAATGTAGAAATTATTCCCGCTAGCTCGCATTTTAAATCATTTTCGAATTCCAAACAAACGAACGTTTAGCGTCGAAGGAATTTTAAATTGGATAAATGTTTTCGGTCGACGTCCTTCATTTGCAATTTTATTGTGACTGTTTATTGGAAATTGCGAACCTTTACTGAACGGTAATTTGTTAACACCAGCTAACCGTCAAGCTACTAAATGCTTCCCAACACAATTACTATAATACTATTCATTGTTGACATATTTGCATGGGTTTCGTCGCTAATGTTCAAATAATATTAATTTTCAAACAAATACAGGCTGTTCAATAAATCCGGCTCCTGTAAAGATAAAAACAAGTAACAAACACTGTTTTATAGAAACTCACATTCTCTAGTACTTCTAATTACCTTAAGGTGAATTCCGTCAACTATCCTTGGTTTGATGTGGTTAGTATATCTCTTTAATCACATTACGCGTTTCGACTTTTCAATTCAGTCATTATCAAATGTTTCACAAATACACTTCACAAACACTTAAACGAGTAATTCACCTTAAGGTAATTAGAAGTACTAGTAACATTAACTATCCAGTAAGGCTATAACATTATAGAATGTCACATTCTCTATCTACAGGGAGGAGTCGAAGTCGTTAGATTTACAGGGTGCCCGAAAATGTTAAAATGCGATTTCATCATGGATATGTTTTACAGCTGGGATTTAGTAAATACTATTAAGTAAAAACATAAGGTTATGTAGTATATGCTTTAAGGATGAAGTTATGCTTGGAGCAGATTCTAGACAGCTACCTGTTAATAAAAATTAGGCGTATGCTTATAAGCAAATACTAATAAAGAAATGCCTAAGGTTGTCTGCTTTAAGAATAAGGGTAACCTTGGAGGAACTGACCTTGATTATTACAAATTAACTATACGCTTATAAAGCAAACACTAGTAAGAAAAAGCATAAGGTTGTTTAGCAGCTGCTTTACAAAAATAAGAATATGCGTATAAGTAAATACTAGTAAGGAAATGTAGAAGGTTGTCTAGCATTTATTTTAAGGATATTTTTGGAGCAGATTCTAGACATCTTCATGATTAATAAAAATTAAAGCTGTTATATTATGTCGATACACTCGCTTTTACAGGAGTTGATTTATAATAAAACCGTTAAAAAATCTTTCTTTTAATTACTTATTCTTTGACATCCCCTTAAGAATTCTTCTTTGAACGCCCAACAAGAACTACACATCAAAGCAAACAAATAATAATTAGACTCATTATTTCCATAAGCATGCAAGTAAAATTTATACAATAAAGCTTCCAGGCTCAACAACAAGCGATGCGCACGAAACATTTTGCCTTCTAAATGACGAACATTACATGGGTATGACTTCTTACCCTTCCTACGTATTTAACAAAGTTCTGTCGACGTAAACTCTAAACTTTACACCGACTTTATCTTGTCTACTTTATTTAAATTACGTTCAACATCGCGTACCTGGAAACTTACTCAACACTATCAGGGAAACTAAAAACATCATCATACAGGTAGCAATGGCATATCAATAAAGCAATTTGAGATACAAATATACTACAGTTCTGTTAGGGTTCAAAATATCGGACTATTCGGGTTCATATAAATTGTAAGGCCAGAAAACTAAACTAATGTCATCTACTTTACAATCTTTACATTTTATACCCTGGTTGTTCAGTAGTTATCTGATACTACTTTTACAAATGAGGTTCGTGTGTATAATATAAGTTCTTATAAGACTAACAAACTTTACAAATACTGATCCCTTAATTACTACAAAGGTTGACTCTGTAATCGTGTCAGACTCTTATCTCTATCGATTATACCCCCAAGACGAAACACCCAAAATAGCTAAGTCTTGTAACGCAACATTTACTTCAATAGGCTTCTACTTTTAACATAAAAAAAAACACAAACTGCTTTAAGAATGAATACTGACAATCTGTTTGCTCATCCTTTCTACCAGTGCTTCCCTAGTATGCTTCAACTGGAGCCCCGTGGCACCCATTTGTCGAATCTTGAAAGGTTGGTACTCCGACCAATAGAGCCTTCGGCTGTCCCACAAAACATTGGCATGTTCAACCAACAGAGCCTCCGGCCGTCTGCCACATCACTGGCCTTTTCAACCAACGGAGTCTCCGGCCGTCTCCCAAATCACTGGTCTTTTCAACCAACAGAACCTCCAGCCGTCTCCAAAATCACTGGCCTTTTTAAATTAACAAAACCTCCGGCCATCTCCCAAATCAATGGTCTTTTCAACCAATAGAACCTCCGGTCGTCTCCCATATCGATGGTCTTTTTAACAAACAGAGACTCCGGCCGTCTTAAAAATCACTGGCGTTTTCAATCAGCAAAACCTCCTGCCGTTTCCCAAATCACTGGCCTTTTCAATCAGCAGAACCTCCTGCCGTCTCC
>JAGFPH010005343.1:74238-87775 GCA_018207615.1 Philaenus spumarius
CTGTCTTTTCTCGTTTCCTTTTGTCTCGTGATTCCTCCGATCTCTTCTTTGTTCTTTTTGTCACCTCCTCATATCTTTGTTTCCTTCTGTGGCTCCTTCCTTCTCCTCCTGATTTTTTCTGCCACATCTCTACTCCTCAAGTTTCCTACCGTAATTTCCTGTCTTCTGTCCCCGCGTGCACCCTGTTACGATAGAATTATCCTTTAGTGTTCTATGGACTTATTAATTATTTTTAGAAGCCAACTTCAAATAGCTTAAACGTAATTGGTAGCAGAGAATTGTTCCTAAGAAATAGCTCTACGAGGGTTTCTACCAAATTTCAGGAACATAATTACATTGCCAACTTTCCAGTGAGGTTCTCGAAAACGACAACTTTTCTTGAAACGTCTTTCCCACTAACTACCCCTAAATTCAATTCAGCCTCTTACCCTTCTTTGTCCCATAATTACAAAACATTCTCATTAAAACCTTGAGTTCGTTGTTGTTATCCACGGCTACCCACGCTGCTTCCTGCCCCACCATTCTGCAACAAGTGGACAGCTTTTGTCATTGTTCACAGTGTAAAGAACATCGTGCTTCCTCAAGTGAGAAATTAGTCAGCAGATTTCTTTTCAAATTTATTTGGTTTCTGACAAATTAAAGACGGGTCAATACATACAAAATTCAGCCTATAAAAAACGTCCTACTTTTTGGGCTACTATCGCACGTTAGTGAGTCACGTGACCATACATATTATACACACTATATAATATTATTATTCACTGTATAATTTTATAAATACTATATACAGAGTGTCCCGAAAGTAAAGTTCCAAACTTCGGGAAAAGGTTCTATGAGTCAAAATAAAGAGAAAATCAAGAATATTTTTTTTACAAAAAAGATTGAAATAAAAACGATTACAACCAATCATACGTTTGGAAATGTCAAAAATTTATTACCCAAAAATCGAACATTTTAATAAAAAATTATCAAGACACCTTTTTTGTAGACCTTTTAACTCCCTATCGGAAGGTGTAACTGCCAAAGCAATCGGATTCATGATAATAGTTAAGTTATGGATAATAGCAGTGTACGTATACACCATATTGTAGTGTTTACTGCGTATACCCGGCGAAATCCTAGTGGCGGATTGAAAAAAACAATTATTATATGAGTGACGCCAACTCATAAGACTTTACCTTTCCAAAAAGCGTTCAACGCGCATGACATACAGTCGGGTGTATACAATATATTTGTGTATACATACGTATATGTGTATACAGGCCGTTGAGCGACTGGTACTAGGGGAAACCTCTACGTGCTCCGCACGCCACCCCGTTGGAACCTTTTATACACATAATCGTGTTGTTTTCTTTATAATAAAGGTGTAGGATTAATAATAACCCTAAAGCTAAAATGGTATAAATAATGTTCAAATCAAATTAGTTTGTATATTTTATAACAGCAATTATTAAAATAAAGGTTAAAAGAACCAGCAAGGCTCAAGTCTAATATTTAATAAAAACCTAACCTAAAAGTTCAAAATACAAAATAATTGTTTCGAAGTTTGAAATCAGCCGTATCTAGAAATATCAGAGCAAACAGCTGGTTTATCTGTTATTTTATTCAATTGATTGATACGGTAATAAATGTAAATACATGAGTTGGTTTATCAGTCTAGGCCTAACCTAAAAACTTTTTCTAATTAAATTTACAAATATTTTAATTTAAAATGTTTTTTTATTAAAATGAATTATAGCCTATGTTACTCAGGGATAGTGTAACTTTTTATTAGTAAAACTATTTTTTCAATAGTTTCAGTAGTTCCAGAGATTGCCCCCTACTTACAAACAAACAAACAAATTTTACCTCTTTATAATATTAGTATAGATAATATTCAGAGTGTTTATAAAGTCCCTTTAACCCCCTTTATTGTCTTTGTTATTGAAAATAAGTTAACAAAACTTTGTACACCGGTATAATATCTCGTGTTGCATAACAGGACAAATTGTTTGACATATCTGAACCTTTATGATTTTGTGGGGCTAAGGGGGTTAAACATTTCAAATATAAAGGTAGGACATGTAATACATCATTGAACAGCTTAATAAAAAAGAAACACAATGGCGCAAACTAGAGCTTAGTATCTTGCTTCGTTTCAAAGTAACGGACAAAGTTCTGGAAAAACATGCAGACCGGTAGGTCTGCGAAAAACCCCAAACCGAAAGACCAACGGCACTGCATATTATATTTCTCTGCACAACTTCCCTTTGATGTTGCGCAAGCCGCCGATGCATTTTACACAGAAACTATAAGGATAATCAAAAAAGTACAAGAATAACTTTCTTCATGAATTTTGAAGCTCTTTAAAATGAGCTATTAACGAAATTTCTAGGTTGCAAAACGACTGAGATAGACGAACTCAGTTTTTGAATAATTTGTCAAAAAATGATTTTCCTGTTGCCTCCAAAATAGAAAAAATCTACCAGGTCGATTTTGATGAAATTTAAAATACTAGTTGTTATAGTGTTTCCTAGTGCAAGTTGTCACCAAATTTTGAAAATTTTGAAATTAGCCCCTGCACCCCCCATTTGGGGCCCCAAAATTTTGAAAAATTAGCTAAAAAGTGCAAAAGGCAAATCCTCGGTACTCAAGTGAGCTCCATGCAAAATTTCAGAAAAATTGAATAACTTCAACGGGCTCTGTGGGTCACACAAGATTTGAAAATTTTGAAAAATCAGCGTCAAAAATACATCAAGTACAAGTAACCCTTATTAAGAATCGATTTGGGAAATATTAAAGGCACATCTATGGTGCTTTACCTATTTATTAAAAAAAATCTGAAAATTTGATTGTGTATACCGAGCTGAAGGCGTGACACAAGTATATGCAATTTTCTATTTTGGAGGTAACAGGAAAATCATGCCGCCGATGCATTTTACACAGAAACTATAAGGATAATCAAAAAAGTACAAGAATAACTTTCTTCATGAATTTTAAAGCTCTTAACGAGCTTCAACGAATGAGCTATTAACGAAATTTCTAGGTTGCAAAACGACTGAGATAGACGAACTCTGTTTTTGAATAATTTGACAAAAAATGGTTTTCCTGTTGCCTCCAAAATAGAAAAAACTACCCGGTCGATTTTTATGATTTTGGAAGTTCTTAATGCATCACTTATCAGTTGTTTATAATCAGCTCTTCACTTGTGAGGTAAGTACTTTTACAATTATTTAGAAAATATAATTTAAAATAGTATATATTTGCGTAGTATTTGCCTTTTTTTTGGAGCCAGGTAAATTTTATTTTCTGAGGGAGACAGTGGGGCGTGGGGAGTACAAGATTTCATTTTCTGACGGAGGTATTGGGGAGTGGGGACTAAACGATCATCATAACAGGGGTTTCCTCCACCGGCGATATCAGTACTATTTTGTTACTGAATTTTTTTTTCCATACAGAGGTCAAGTTTTGTGACTATGCTCTGTTTTGTAGAGCATTGTAGATATCAGATTTTTTTTTTTGGTAGATAAAGGTCATTACGTTTGGGGTTTTTAAACGAATTTTCTTTTTTGATGGTTTTTTGGTAAGGATTATATTGTTATCATAACATCAAAGCAGGTTATTAATTTGTTAATATTAGGTATAAGTACAGTAGGTTGTATGTTATTTTCTAGAAATTTGATTGCCCATTACTTTGAAACGAAGTCAAATATTAAGCTCTAGTTTGGGCCATTCTGTTTCTCTTTTAATAAGCTTTTCAATGGTGTATTACACTACCTACCTTTATATTTGAAATTTGTAACCCCCCTTGCCCCCTAAGCCCCCCAAAATCATAGAGTGTCAGATATGTCAACAAATTTGTCCTGTTATGCAACATAAGATGTATACAAAGTTTTGTTAACTTACTTTCAGTAACAAAAATAATGAGGGGGTTTAAACGAACTTTGTGAACACTCTGTATAAATTCACTGTTGGCCAATCGCAACACGTCATACTTATAGTTACAGATATACTAATATTTTACAGAATGCAGGTGATACGAACTCATAAGGTTTTACCCATCCAAAAATGTTAAGATTAGGCACACAACAGATAAACCAAGGTCTACATTTATAAACAAGGACCGTACCAGTAGATTATCCGCATCAAATATTGTGACTGGAGAAATACTGTTTTAACAAGATTAAACTGTTTTGTTCCCCCTCCCCATCCCCCTTCATTCCATCCCTTGATCTTGTCTTATGCTAAACTTTAAGTATTTAAACAAGACTTATAAATCATTAGGAAAGTGAAAATGTTTCACGTTTTAATTAAACTATACCGACTTTCACAACCTCTCAAACTTTTAGACAAAACGAAGAACAAAACTGCCCGAGTAGGGCGAAACAAAAGACATCCGTGAGTTTCACCTCCCATTGTACGAACTTGCGTAGTCCCTTCACTGATAAGTAAATTTTTAAAAACATAATACAACTAGAATTGATTGTTTTGTTCAATATAGATCAGGACGAAGCGTCGTGAGCAAAACGTATACAGTCTGTATCAAAACCGACTTGTTATATATACAAAATATTCAAAATATTTATTAATCTATACATATAGATAATTCGACCACGCAGCTGAACCGCTGACGTGAGTTCAGCAAATTTCCAAAATTAAGTTTTTAGGGTTTTAAACAACAATTTGGGAAATAGGTCTATTCACTATGGTGCTGAATAGCTGCAAAATGGTTCGCACTCTATTCCGCATATTGAGAGTATCTTCAATACACAAAGCATTGCATGCTTCGCACGCCATTCCGAATATTCGGAGTATCTTCAACACACAAAGCATTGCGTGCTTCGCACGCCAACCCCCGTATTGGAAGTATCTTCAATACACAAAGCATTTGTCAATTTTACATCTATCATTTTTTTACTGGCATATGTAAATTCTTTGAACCTTTTCTACAAAAAAGCTATGAAACACTTTCGAATTGGGGTCTATTCACCATTTTTGGCGAATTTTTGAAAAATGCTTGCTAACGCCAAAAAATCCATTTTCGTTAACATTGCCGGTTCTAGGGTTAAATCAGTGTAATGAAATGGAATAACTAACCTTTAAATTAAATCAAGCAATAGCGAAGTTTTTAATAAAATCAGTCGAATAGTTTTTAGTCAATAGAGGACAAAGAAATATTCATTTATGTAGATATTGTTGTATGACCTTCTTGGTTTTATAAAAAATTCAAGTTTTTAAGTAATTACTTTCCAAGTGAATTGTTTCGTTTAAACGTATCACATGAAAGAGATTAACCTGATGGTTATAACATTTCAAAAAAAAGTTAAGACAATGTACCTCTCTAAACGTGGGTACACATGCACTTCGATCGGATGTTTACAACCACTTCTAAGCAGCTGTTTCAGAGCAACTATACAGTATAATCAGCTGTTTACTATCGTGCCATTAAAACATCCGTATAGTCGAGAACTTCCCAGTGTCATAAATGGCGTTATACTACTGACACAACGACCATCTATTAATGGAGCTATATATGTATATATGGAGTCATTTGATGGCCGTTATGAAATGTACTTTATTGGTTGTAAATAGTTTACACAGTCTATGAGGATTCTTTTGAAAGTTCTAACAGTAATACTTGGTATACCATTACACATAACACATGCCTTTTTAGCGAATTTTGGACAGATGAGGTATTTATAGTGAGCCCTGTTTTGGCGAACCTTTTTTGCAGTTTTTTTCTGAAAAAATATATTTATGAGATTATTATTCGCATTTCGTATTTCTACACGACCACCCTCTGAGCCCATCTGGTTCTGCTAAAGTCAATCAAACTGTAAAATACCGTAAAAGTACCCTGAATGTTTTACCTCGTGAAGGGAGTTTGTCCTCTGCGAGCAAAGCGAAGCAGTCCATAATCCCAGCTATTGCAGTAACACGTACGGCGAGACCAAACGTTGTTAGTGGTCAACTAGCACTTAACATAAAAATTCCCCAGAACACGTTTTTAGACGTCATTAAACATTATATCTATACTAATGTTATAAAGAGGTAAAAAAAATTTGTTTGTTTGTTTGTATGTAGGGGGTAATCTCTGGAACTACTGAACCTATTGAAAAAAATGTTTTACTAATAAAAAGCTTCACTATCTCTGAGTAACATATTCGTTTTGATAAAAACATTTTTTATTTCAATATTTGTAAATTTAGTCGGACAAAATCTTAGGTTAGGCCTAGACTGAGGAGCCAACACATGTATTTACATTTATTACCATAGCAAACAATTAAATAAAATAACAGATAAAACAGCTGATTGTTCCAATATTTACATTGACAGTTGATTTCAAACTTCGAAGCAATTATTTGTATTTCTAACTTTTAGGTTGGGTTTTTATTAAAGTGTAGACCTGAGCCTTGCTGGTTCTTTTAACCCTTATTATAACCGCTGTTATAAAATGTACGAAATAATTTGATTTGATCATTTAACATTATTTACCATCTTAGCTTTGGGGTTATTATTAATCGTACACCTTTATTATAAAGAAAACATAACATGTTTATGTGTTTAACATGTTTATGTGAACATCGGGGTTGGCGAGCGGGGCACGCATGGTTTTCCCCTAGTTATTTATCTTATCTTCTAAAGCGAGAGATAATTGTCTGTCTGCTAAATGGATCTGGAATCTCCGTCTAATGATTTTTGATTTTTTGATATTATATGGGGCTTTTGGCCATGAGAAATCGATTGGAAATGGTCACCAGTCTGGGAAAATTCGTTTTCTACGTCTTTTTATTAAATTAAAAAGTGAAATTTGTCCATTTTAAACAATACAAAGCACAGCTGATGCAAATGTTTGCAATGTCATTACAATAATCATCTGTTTTCTTTTAAAGACTGTATTTTATTAGAGGTAAGCCTAATGTTGTATCTATTTATAGTTACCATGGCAACGAATACTTCTGCTAAATAAACATACCCTTTATTTAGTTGTTTAATGTCATAGGCCTAACCTAAACGATGTTCACGGAAATTTGCAATAATAGTTATTGACGTGAGCGAACTAGGCGCTAGGCCTAAATCGATATTGAAATATTAAACTTTAATTTAGGCCTGACTTATTTCTGAGGCATAGCGTTGAGATTATGGTTAATCCTTTAAACTGTATTTTTATTACAGGTAAGCCTAATGTTGTATATACCCTTTATTTAGTTGTTTAATGTTATAGGCCTAACCTCAAAACTCAATAATCCAATATTTATTATTGAAATCATAGCCCTGCTTATAATCGAGCTTTAGCTCGGTCTCCTGATACTATAATAATAACGCAAGACTTAATCCAGAAGTTGTACACATAGCCTCAAATAGTTTATAGTTGTTCAAGTAGAACAGCTGATGGACGAAATCAGCTGTTATAAGTTAACGAATGAATCAAACGATATAACCATGAGCATGCGCAATACTATATTTTACCAAATGAGTTGATGTTTGGTGAAAGTTCAGGCAGTATGAAATCATATCTCAAACTCATATTTATTTGTATTTTATAAAACTGGACTGTACCTAACAGTTGGGGTTGGCGTGCAGAGCACGCAGGGGTTTCCCCTAGTTCATATTATAAGACATAAATGAATGATTGAATTTAATATATTTATTATTAAAATCATCGAGTTAAAATACACGTAATACGATTAAAATGTACTTCGTTTTGTTTTCCAAAACGTATTTCGGGTCTTTGAAAAATGTTAAATTACAGGCTCTGTACAGTTAGTTACCATATAGAAAATCAGTAGCGGTATGGACTCAGGTATATAGTTTGTTTTTCGTAAGCCTAAGTAGTTTCTTTTGAAGAGCGAAGTGAACCAAAAGTGTTGACAAACAATAAACAACGACTAGGGGAGACCCCTGCGTGCTCCGCACGCCAACCCCCACCTCCCAACTCCCTGTTGGAACCCGTTGTGTGCCGTTGGAACCCGTTGTGTGCCGTTGGAACCCGTTGTATAGTCAGCAAGGCTCAGGTCTACACTTTAATAAAAACCTAACCTAAAAATTGATTTAAAATTTGAAATAAACTGTCAATGAAAATATTAGAGACTACAGCTGATTACTGAATCAACAATAAACATTACAAATCAGACCTAAAACACACCAACAATAACATAACCTAAATCAAATCATCTGTTGACATTTGAGTAAGTTTAAAGTAAACAACTTATTTATTTGAAACTCAGCTGTTTAAAATCAAATTACAGTATTTCCTATTTAGCCTAGTTGTAACATAGGCTACTGATGCATTTTTAAAACTCGGAATAAAACTAAAATAAAAGTGTAAATCAAATATTTAGCTTCACAGTGACTTAGAACTGGAAATTTTCTTTTAAATAAAAAAAGAATCATCAAAATCGGTTAAGTATTAACTTCAGGAAGTGAGTGAACTAAAATTAGGATTTTTTTTAAATATATAGATACAAACATACAACAGCTGGTCTCGTCCGTTGCTTTCATAATTCAACAGAAATTAAATAAATATTAAAACGAGTTCAGCTAATTTACAGTATAATATGCAAGTGCCTATTGGTTCCCTATGCTACGTATCAGCACTGTACAAGCGGCACATGCGACGGAGTGAGAAGAAATGGGTTTCCCTCTCTTTTCAACTGCCGGTTAGAATCGGAGAAGGGGGACCGTTTCATGTCTCGTCTCGATATCAGAGTATATATCATTATTGTAATATCAGAGTGTTCAATAATCTTTTTGTATTGGCTTCGCCGTGGGTCTTTACTGGACTTGGGGGTGAAGTGAACAGGGACTGAGTCTCTAGTAACGTGTTTGTATTTTTTTAAAGTGTTTTCTTGTCTAAACAATTATTTATTCGCGTTAAAATCGTTTGAATTATTTCTTTGGATTAGAAAAAACCCTAAAAACACCAACAAATCAGAAAATAACAACGATACAAAAATTGTACCACGTTTGGCGTTTGGTGATTTAAAACATGTTTATTTCACATTAAACCGTGACAAAAGTATGACACAGTCGCTGTTTAAATGTTGCTGAATATTCTGTAGTTTGGCGGACGGAAATGTTGCCCCAAAATAATTACCAGCTCGTGCACACCAGACATACCACAACATCAAGGTGGAGACTGTGGTTTTGAATCAATGGAAATAAAAGGAGGCGTTGTAAATAGGGGTAGTTTAGCGTTCACCCTGCCGTACATACTGGTACAGTCGAGGCAACAAATAAAAGGAGACTTTTCAACTAAAGCTAAGAGACTATTGTTGGCGTTTAAAGACTTTCAGGCGGAAATCTATAAAATACTTCTGTGCCGTAGCACGTTTTTTTTTCATATTTCATAACTTAGAAATTGCCTCTCTTCCATATAAAAATAAAAATATATGTCCCAATCAATAGTCATCCCCGTGACAATATCATGTTACACTATAATCTGTATACATTTGCTTCTCCTCGGGCTTTCTAGTCATGTATACGATCTGAAAACTTAATATAATAAACGGTACCAGGATCCGGCACATACTTTCTCACAAACATATCTATATATTAATAGGCAAGCACAAAACTTGTCGTCCTTTTTTCTCAGCTTGTGTGCATCGTAGGAGAAAATCGCGCATACCGTTAGAAAGGTATTGTCCTGTAGATGAGCAGAATCCCATTATAATTTACATCGGTCCTCAGGGATACGCCCCAGTGGCCCTCAAAGTTTCAATGTTAATCTTATGGAAGGTCAATCTTAAGGAAGAAGGAGAAAGATTTCTTTAGATTTTATCAGGGGCACAAAAAACAGCTGTTCGTATGAAAAGCTTAAAACAGCTGATTTTGATCAACAACTGATTTGGATCAAAAACTGAATATAATTTTAGGTTAGGTAAATCAAGCAATAGCGAAGCATTGCTGGGCCCACTAGTTTAAATTATTAAACAGATTCACTGTGATTTCATAACTGTAGGTAGGGTAGGAGAGGTGATTTATTAAAGTAGAAGATTAACTTATTATTATTATTATCTAGAGAGAAAACTATTCAAACAAATTTGCACCAAACACGTCAATTATTGCTGTATAGATGCACGAATAAAGTTTTTGACTATTTTTGAAAAACAACCCCCTTTATGGCAAAAAAAAACCCAAAAATCAGATATTATTATTATTATTAGCTAAACGAGAATTTTTAGAACGATGCGGTTTTTTGCATATAATTGGGTGCATTAAAGGCTACAAATAATTCAAGTTTTATCAAAATCGTTAGAGCCGTTTTTTATAAAAAAAAATAATAACAGATTTTTTGGGGTTTTTTTTGCCAAAAAGGGGGTTGTTTTTTTAAAATGTTCTAAACCGTTTTTCGTGCATCTATACATTCCTACTTGACACGTATGGTGCAAATTTGTGTGAAATCGATCGAATAGTTTTCACCCTAGCTTTGTATACATACAGACAGACATTTTGTAAAAACCACTTTTTTGGACTCAGGGCGTTCCAAAACGGATATTTGCACAAAAATATCAACATCGATTTTTTGCGATTACTATACTTTCTCTTTACTATGAACGATGATCCAACATTTTATTTTTATTAAATGTATTTACAATGAATGGACATTTAACTGTATTTACCACCTGAGCTATGATGTTGTAATTAATAACATTTATTATAATAACGCTAGTGAACCCTATTGCTTGATTTAATTTAAAGGGTACCTAGTAAAGTTATTCCATTTCATTACATTGACTTAAGTGATCGAATTGCAAAATAGTTTTTATGCCACTTAAGAATATACTACACAAATTTAGATTTATAGTTTGCAAACCTTTTGCTTGCTTTTAACTAATCTAAAAAAACTGATAGTTGTGAAGAATTGTAAAAAAACCTGATTCGAAATTAGCTCAATTGGTTGCAACTTGATTTGGTTCATTGTAGGCCTAACCTAAAATTATGTTCAGTTTTTTATGCAAATCTGCTGTGTTATATATAGGCTATTATATGTAACTACCAATGTTTGAATTGAATCAAAATAAAGTAAGAATTTTTAGTTGATTTTTGTTTTTGTTTGTTTTAAGTTGGTCAATCTAACCTAAAAAAGCTGTTCGTTTTGGAGAACAATAAACTAATTATAAATGCCGAGTAAAGTTGCTATGGTAATGAATGTAAACAAACATGTGTTGCTATACGAACAGCTGTTTTTGTGCACTATGGTCTTGAGTCCATACAAAAGAGGCTGTTTAGTTTTCCTAAATTTAAAATTTTTCGGGAAACTTTCCAATTTGTCTTTATATAAAAATCTAGTTCGGACTATTACGAACATTTTAAAACAAAAAATAGTCAAATTGGTCCAGCCGTTCTCAAGTGATGCGCTTACAAAGGAAAAGCAATTCATTTTTATTATATAGATTAAACGTATGGAAACAGTAAGTATTTGTATAAAAAACAAACTAATAATGAACGGCAATTGAAAGATTAAAATTATGTTTGTATGTTGCCGTTAAGGCTGGTAAAAGAATTGAAGGAAAGGCGTGATGAACTTCGTTCCTGAAGGGAGTCCCACGACCGCACACATTTACTTTTTTTAAATAAATTTTCTTTTTGTTATGTATCTAATTAATCTGCCTGTGTTTTTCACAGGGGCTCAATAGTTTTAAAGTAGTAAACGTTTTATTTGAAAGCCTATTTAAACAAGCAGACGGCCAATAACAGATCCCATTCACCGGCTTATATTTAGTCAGTGTTTTAACTAAGAGGAAAATATCCGATTGAAAGGTTTAATCCGCTTTGTTGGTGTAAGCTACTTAACTTGGAAACAAAATGGCGACCAGAACAGCTGACAAAGTATACCGACACAATTGCAAAACAGAAGTATCTGTTCAGCTCGCGTTTACTGGGAAATGTCAGGTTTCCGTAATACTATTGGAATTCTGCCGTTGTATACAGTTCAATATACAGTAACTGAATAACACGCGAAACAGAATGTGAGAGTTTTGTAATGAAAGTGGAAAACTAAGTGGTAACGTCTCGTTAATGTTGTTCGTTCGCACGTTTAAGTACAGTGCGCACAAAAATAAACAGTAGTGAAATTGTGATAGTTTAAAATGTTGTGGACAAATGTACAGTGTGAGTCAAAAGTATGGATACATCCCGTTAAATTCTAAACGGATAAAGATAGAAAAATGAAACTCAGGACACCTTTATAGGAAATAAAAGTGAACTTTTTAGTCACTATTACAACTTTGTCCATTTCCCCAAAATGGGATTTTTGGGGGCAGCTCAAAATGTTTAAATGTAAAGACCAGTTAAGTGACACCTCATTTTAAAGGTATTAAAGAAGAAGAACAGTGGAAACTAGAGCTTTCCATCTCATCCCAGTACGAAATGGCAGCTTATTGACATTTTCAGAACCTGGATCTAATACATAGGGAGTTTACTGTTAACTGAAAACAAATGTTTTCCCTTAATCGGAAACACAGATTGATTAGGTCGAAGCTCACTGCATAGTTATGGGCCAGTGAGCTCTCAATATTTACCTGATAATACTTTCATTCGTCTCTTCACCTCTGCGAGCGCGAAGCCACGGGTAATCTTAACATCAACACTTCATAACATTATATTAACCAATTACAATAATAAGAAAAAACAACAAACGTAACAATAATAACAAAAATAATAATAATAACAAAATAGCAATAATAACAAAATAAAAACAACAACATTTTAACAATAATAAAAAATAAACATCAAAATAAAAATAACAATAATAACACAAATAACGATAGAAAAATAACAATAATAGCAATAATATCACAAATATAATAACAACCAACAAAAATGACAATAGTAACAAAAATAACGATAGTTACAAAAATAGCATTAATAACAACAATATAACAAAAAAATAACAATAATAACAAAATAAAAATTACAAATACATAACAATAGCCGAATAACAAAAATAGCAATAATAACAAAAATAGCAATAATATCAAAAATAGCAATAATAACACAAATATAATAACAACTAACAGTAATAACAATAGTAACAAAAATAACGACAGTAAAAAGTAGCAATATTAACAACAATATAATAACAAAGATAGCAATATTAACAAAAATAGCGATAGTAAAAAGTTGCAATAATAACAACAATATAATAACAAAAATAGCAATAATATAAAAAATAGCAATAATATAAAAAATAGCAATAATAACACAAATATAATGACAACCAACAATAATAACAATAGTAACAAAAATAAAGATAGTACAAAATAACAGTAATAAGAACAATATAATAACAAAAATAGCAATAATGACAATAGCCTAATAACAAAAATAGCAATAATAACTAAACAGCAATAATAACAAAAATAGCAATAATATCAAAAATCGTAATAATAACAAAAATAACAATTTTAACAAAAATAATAATAATAACTTTATGAAGTATCTCGGCACAAAAACAACAAAACAAACTGTTTGAACTACACGTAGTTAATTTTAGGACAACAGAAAGACGTTGTACACATTTCCAGCAAATTACTATACCACCAGCGTGTTTTTC
>JAGFPH010005344.1:0-21611 GCA_018207615.1 Philaenus spumarius
GGGTCAAAGTTACTAAATCACAATAATTTGTTGCATTTGTTTCACCAAAATAATTATGCAATAGCGAAGCATTGCCCGGTCAACTAGTTTTTTTTATAAAAAAACGTCTCAGTGTACCTCTATCTACATAGTGGTATGGAAGTACTCTGGACAGTTTAAGTCTCCAGCTATCATAGTTTTGGCTGTACGTTGATGTATTAGTCAGTCAGTCGGTCAGGATTTCTTCTTTTACTTATACATATACTTAAACAACTTTATAGACTTTAAACATATATCTTCATATACGAGGACCATTCGCATTCACTTTTGTTAGTCCGTTCTTAATAAATAACTTTTGGTTGGCGTTTTATTTAATTATTCCAAGGGTGACAATTGCACGAGTTAAAATATGCAGTGATTTGAAGGGTCTGAAAACGTGGTCTATCAATATATTCTCCCCCTACTTGTTACTATCCCCTTGTCCATCGTGCACGATGCTTTGTCTCACGACATAAAGGCGATATAAGTATAGATTGACTTACTATAAACTGCAGCCCTAACTCTTAACTTATTTAGATTTACGAAAGAAATTGAGAACCGCTGGATCTTGTTTCGTTACAGGGGAAAAATTTGTATTGCTAACAATTGCAGGTAATCATTGTTAAATTTCCCTACAAAATAAGTTAGTTGTAACAAAATCAAATGTGTCTTTGTTTCGAAAACAACTGCTATTTCAAAAACGTTTTGGATATAGAAAAACTAATTAAAACGTAAACGTAATAAAAACGTAACTAATTTTAGTAAGTAATAGAAATTTAACGCAATCCAGACTGAATCATTAATAATTTAGTTTAAATATTTTAATCTAGTTTAATGAAGTAAGAGCTTTTAAATAATAAATTGAATATTTTATCAATAACTAGCTGGCCCGACCCGGCTTTGCACGGATATACAAATCAAAGTTAAATGTATATTTACAAAAAATATATTACATCAATAAATATATTACACTATGCATTTCTTATGGGGATTTTTAGTAACTTTGACCACCCAAACCTCCCCTAAAATTTCGATTTTTTTAAAACTCTTTCTTAGCGAGCACCTAGGGCCCTAGAGGAAGCTACATAATAAATTTCATTCCAATCCGTTCGATGATTTTTTGTAGTAACTTTGACCCCCCAAACCTACCCTAAAATTTCGAATTTTTTAAAAAACTTTCTTATCGAGCACCTATGGCCCTAGAGGAAGCTACACACCAAATTTCATTCCAATCCGTTCGATGTTTTTTTTTTTGTAGTATCTATGATCCCCAAACATCTCCTAAAATTTCGAATTTTTTGAAAAACTTTCTTAGCGAGCACCTACGGTCCTAGGGGAAGCTACATACCAAATTTCATTCCAATTCGTTCGGTAGGTTTTGATAAATCGTGATTAAGTTACTTTGACCCACCAAAAGCCCCCCTAAAATGTCGAATTTTCGGAAACCCTTTCTTAATGCGCGTCTAGAGCCTATAAAGAGTATTAGTGCTAAA
This sequence comes from Philaenus spumarius, assembly GCA_018207615.1. Taxonomy (NCBI): domain Eukaryota; kingdom Metazoa; phylum Arthropoda; class Insecta; order Hemiptera; family Aphrophoridae; genus Philaenus; species Philaenus spumarius. The sequence goes on from JAGFPH010005344.1 coordinate 1,512, forward strand.
TTTCCTGTTTGTAGACCCCGTGGTTTTGGAGAAACTGTGATGAGTCAATGAGTCAATGGTATTTGGCTTTTATAAGTATGGATTAAATCAGTTAATGTTAGATTGCGCAATTTTTGATTATAAATGTTTTTATTATGAAGGAACTATTGTTATTAATTTGGGGAGAAAAAGTATTTACCGTACAAGATGGCGGATACTTTTAGAATTGAGGGGGAGGAATAACCTTGCAAGAAGCAGACGTAGGTTAGGCCTAATAATAGAGAGATCTAAGTAGTTTCCCATCGACACTTTACCACCACAATTCGGAACGGCTTTGGTTGCGGGGGGGGGGGGTGTCCCAGTACCTAATTATACAAAAACTCAATCCTTCATAATACATAATTAATAATAGTCCATCATCCCCAAAACACAATAGATTCAGAATGCAAGTTGAAAGTAAAGAATACTTGTAAATTCATAGCTATTGTCCGTTCACAGTTTATGTGATAGCATTTGCAGACATGGTCCATGTTATTGAAACGGAGATCTTACTCTACTAGCCCACATGAAAACATCAACCTTATAAAACTCATTTAAACTAGTTGTTAGGAAACTTCGTAATAGGGTTTACTTAAACATGAGGTACGTTACTGAAATAAAGAATTTGGATCTTGAATCAAACAGCGAGACAAGGATATTCATAACTCAATTTTGTAGTGAATAAGAACCGATGTAGTTAGGTCAGATAGTAGCTCAGCAAGCTATAAACTAAACTTTGAACGGATAATAGTCTGTGAACGGGAACAAGCGTCTCCGGCATTTCCCGAGGGGATCAATTGGTGATGCAGTATTTGGGAGAAGGATCGCCGATTAGACCGCGTGAGTACAATTTTCCGACTATTAAATAATCGGGTAAATAGGAAGAGCCAGTATGATTTGTTGTGTACTAGATCAGTACTGAAATAAAAGAAAGCAATTAGGAAGAAAGCTTTTCTTTTCCCGCGGACCTTCGCGCCATCTTTTCAGCTCGAAGGCCGGTCCTGACTGTTCCGGAGTTGAAGAGGACCAAGGACAAACGGAGACCTAGCGTCACATAGTGGTCTATGTAAAATGTTGCTTTTAAAGTACTGTAAGATTTGTTCATTTAGTAAATTTTAAATGTTTCATGTTTATATGAAGTTTCTATTGCCTTAAAGAATTAAAATATAAAATGTTTTTAATTGTTTCAGATACTCTGCGGGTTTGGGGCTGTTTTCTGTAAGTAATCAAAAGTTACTGTTATTTTTATTTACTTATATTTACCACATTGTTATGTTCACCTAAATTTTGTTTCAACACGCTTATCGTCTTAAACAACCGTCATAAAATCTATTCCAGTTTCCTTGATCGACTTGCCCTGTAGACGAGTCCCATATTCAAATGTCGATTACTGACAGTGGTTTTTAATTTTTACTTTCTCACTATTCTATAGTATAGAGAAAGTATAGTGATCGCAAAAAAAAATCGATGTTGAGATTTTTATGGAAATATCCGTTTTGGGACCCCCTGAGTCCAAAAAAGTGGTATACAAAGCTCGAGAGAAACCTATTTTCAACAAACATGTCAATTAGGCCTGTATAGATGCACGAAAAAGGGTTTAAATTTTTTTTGAAAAACAACCCCCTTTTTGGCCATAAAACCCTTAAAAAAAATCTGTTACTATTTTTTATAAAAAACGGCTATAACGATTAGGCTTAAAATTGACTTCGCACGCCGACCCCCGTATTGGAGGATTTTCAATGCACAATGCATTGCGTGCTTCGCACGCCAACCCCCGTATTGGGTGAATTTTTAATACACAATCATTGCATGCTTCGCATGTTAATTTTAAGCCTATGTGCTGTGGACGCACATGTGCATCCGCTTTAAAATTATTACGTCGGAAGGTTAAAAAATAAAAAAATAAATTAATTTCTACTCATTTAGGCTACAAATATAAAAAATAAAAGGTCAGCTCCTTGCGTAGGAAATACGGAATTTGCGTAGCAGTGAACGTGTTATGTTTTACGAACGAAAATCTGACTGACACGTGTGTCACTTTTGCCATGCATTTTTGTACTTCAAAACTGTTTGAGACGTTTAAAATTGGTATCGACACAGTTTCGTAAAATTGACACCGTTTTAAATCGCTTTGTAACACGAAGCTTTTGTTTTGAAATAACTATTTGTGACTTGGTAGTTAAACTGTAAATTTGCTTCTAGTGAAACGGAGGTGACATTTTGTGACGGGATATTATACCGTGGCGCCGCTTTAGACGTAATACAGGTCAAACGCTTTACGTTTTCCTCCTATAAATATAGCTCGCACCGAACCTGGATTAAAAAATATATATATTTAGAGTGAAACGGCGTTGGAAAAGTAAGCCTGCTTACTGTGTTCATTCCTTTCCCTGCTTTGATTTTTAATCACAAGGAAGTAACGGCTGCATAAACAAGAAGTATTCACAATTATATTTATATTTTGATACATTTTCGCATAGAAAATTGTATGCGTACATGTTTTGTAGACTGTTATGTACAACAAAATATTTTAAACCAACTATTTTTAGTTACAATTATTATTTAAAATGGTACAAAGTAATATTGATAGTTTACAACTTTTAATGTAACACAATGAAAAAAAAAAAAATAAATAAGAAAATAAAATGATGTCACCCAAAACCATAAGTACGTATTTTTTAAAATTATACTAGCAAAAATACATAAATAAAACATAATTTTTAAATTGGACAAGCAAAAAGTACAAATAAAACATAATTTTTAAATTGGACAAGCAAAAAATACAAAAATAAAACATAATTTTTAAATTGGACAAGCAAAAATAAAAAAATAAAAATTAACTTTTAAATTAGACAAGCAAAAAATAAGACATAATTTTGAAATTGGACAAGCAAAAATACAAAAATTAAAACATAATTTTTAATTGGGCAAGCAAAAAATACAAAAATAAAACATAATTTTTAAATTAAACAAGCAAAAAATACAGAAATAAAACATAATTTTTAAATTGAACAAGCAAAAAATACAAAAATAAAACATAATTTTTAAATTAAACAAGCCAAAAATACAAAAATAAAACATATATTTTAAATTAAACAAGCGAAATATACAAATATGAAACATAATTTTTAAATTAAACAAGCGAAATATACAAAAATAAAACATGATTTTTAAATTGGACAAGCAAAAAATACAAAAATAAAACATAATTTTTAAATTGAACAAGTAAAAAATACAAAAATAAAACATAATTTTTAAATTGGACAATCAAATTTTTTAATTTATAGTTTGTATGCATTTAATGCAATTTATTTTTATTGTATAGGTTTAGCTGCCCCATTTAAATCTGTTTGTTTGTAGTGAAGATATTCTCTAAACAAAATCTGGTACTAATGTGTGTAAATTGTGAAATTTTAGTCAAATTAATTGAATAGTTTTTGAGAATATTAAACTCTAAGGGGATTATTATTTAATGTTAAGGGTAATTATTCCATTTAATCTGTTTACTTAAGTAATCAAATTGTAAATAGTTTTTTTATAAAAAAAATTACGTATTAAATAATTTTAGCTTTATAGCTTGTAGGAAGTTAGTTTAATTTGTATTTATTGTATAGGGGTAGCAACCACATTTCAACCCCTTATAATTGTGAATTTAAACCATCCAGGGATCCACACACAAAATTCCATCAAAATTGGTCTAGCCGTTTAGGAGAAGTTCAGTGACATACACACGGAGCCTACAGAAGAAATATTATATTAATAAAGATAAGCAAACTGATGCTTTATAACTTATAAATCAATTCCTTACGAACCCAACACTATGTTTTGTTGCATAATCTGCAATGGTTACAAAATTATAACGTCATTTACATACTTTTTAGACAGCCTGTATACAGGGGTGGCAAAAAGTCCCGGAACAACCCAATATCTTTTTCTAGGTTCCACTTACACAATTGAAACTTTGCAAATTGTTTATGGGTATAAAAAACTACTTTTTTAGAATATGGCTGATTTTTCACCTCCTCTGGGGGACGGCCCGTCAGGAATCGGTGAAAAATCTTAAATGTAAGCATGGGTTGTTATGCATATCATTTTGAAGGTTTTGATGAGACAAACACAACGACATAATAAAAATGAAAAATGGATGATCCTTAAAAAAGTTATGGCTGTTCAAAGTTTTGATATGCTGCATGTTAAATGAGCCTTATTCTAAGTTTTAGCCTTAACTAAGAGATGAAAAATCAACTGTAGCATAAACAAGTAGTTCTTTATACCCGTAAACAATTTGCAGAGTTGAACGTGTAATACATGGAAGATGTAAAAATAAATTAAACTTGAATAAGGCTCATTTAACATGCAGCATATCAAAACTTTGAACAGCCATAACTTTTTTCAGGATCTTCCATTTTTCATTTTTATTATGTCGTTGTGTCTGTCTCATCAAGACCTTTAAAATGATATGCATAAAAACCCATGCTTACATTTAAGATTTTTCACCGACTCCTGACGGGCCGTCCCCCAGAGGAGGTGAAAAATCAGCCATATTCTAAAAAAAGTAGTTTTTTATACCCATAAACAATTTGCAAAGTTTCAAAGTTTCAATTGTGTAAGTGGAACCTGGAAAAAGATATTGGGTTGTTCCGGGACTTTTTGCCACCCCTGTATAGGTAGGGCTGCCTATTTGTTGTGGTTTTATTGAACGAGTGAGAGATTAGTAAATTCAATACAAAACAATAATATTATTTTAGATGTTGTTCAGAATCAGCTGTTATTAGCTAATAACATATTAGTTTTTTATTTTTCATTGTTCTGTTAGAATCATGGGCGCTAATACCTATGGGCAGAGGGGGCCACCTCCCTCCCCCCCTAGCTCAGAGGGAAAGGAAAATATGTATATTATTAATTATAGTCATGTATTTTTATTTAAAGAGATTAGCACTAAAGTATGTTTTAAATGTTATGTGCCGTTTGATTTTACATATAGTTATTTTATTTTTTACAAGAGTTCAAGCATGAGCTGCAATGCTCTGTGTATTGAAAATACTCAAAATACGGAGGTTGGCGTGCAATACACTGTGCGTCGGCTGCTTCTCATAGTGTTCAGTGTCAACTTCACATGTGCGTCCTTAGCAGTGAACGTGCTTATATTTATTAGGCCTACTTGTTATTTTAATTAGAGGTTTATTCATTGTTATGTAACAAGGCCCTTTACAGCCCTGTGACAAGTTGTTATTGTGTAATAATTGTTGTTATCGTTGTTATTTTGTCGTGTAGTGTCTACTGTGTGTAAATTAAAAGTTTAATTTTATACCAAGCCCCATGCTCCGGTCTAGCAGCCCCCCCCCCCTTAGAAAATATGATATGGGCGCCCATGATTAGAATCAAAACATTGTTTTACAGAACAGAGCTCTACTGTTTTTTTTTTTATCAAAATATAATATGAAACGCGTTTCTCGAATAAATCAAAAATAGTTGTTAAGTAATAGATTAGAAACACCATACTCAAAACTTACATGAAACTTCAAGAAGGTTCGCGGACTTTAATTAGAATTTAAAACGTTAACCAACAAAGAAAGTAAATAATTGTGACTTTATGTAGTAGGCTACATACTATATTAGAAAATAGATTAGGCATTATTTAGCGTTAACCTCAATTTTTTATCATAATTAAAAGTTGAAAGTATCTTGTGTTTGTGCTTTATTACGTGTATAAAACCAGCAACAGTTAAATTGGAGTAACAATAACAAGCAATCAAATGTCAGTTTACTAACCGAAAAGCTACACAATATTTTACTTATTCGTTGTATTTACATGTCACAATGATTTAGAGAATCTTAAGAATGACCAGTAACGCACTCTACTACTTACGCACAGAACTACTTAGCCACAGCCTTATCTATTTCTCATATCTTGAACTAGGCTTATCAAATGTTCCGCAGTGCCATCCCCTTCAACAATGAGTCATCTGTTTCAGTTAGTGCCTGCACTCGGTGCAGGTATTTGAGGTTATGTCCGTCGAGTACAATTAATAATATAATTGTTTTATTGTAGGAAGTGTTGTGTTTAATCGCAATCGGTTTAACCGACCATCCGAAGTGTTTTATTATTTTAAAGAACTACCGTCAAATTACACGTAAGTTGACCTTATTTGTATTTACTTAACTAGCTTAACCAAAAATAATTTGGATTACGGTATTGTTTTATTCGATTACACGATGTAGGCCTAAGTTATAATTATTTCTAAAAGCTACTTCAGACATAATGACATAACCTATAAATAGTAAACATAAGGTATATACAATTATACACCTATTCAACTCTACGCCGTAGCCAAGAAAACTATTCGAGGGGGGGGGGGTCACATTTTAATCAGATTATTTCCGACTAAATTTTACAAATATTGAAATAAAAAATGTATTTTTCAAAGTGAATTTATAGCCTATGTTACCCAGGGATAGTGTAGTTTTTTATTAGTAAAACTATTTTTTCAATCGGTTCATTAGTTCCAGAGATCTACATACAAACAAACAAATTTTACCTCTTTATAATATTAATATAGATATACGAAACTCAACAAATAAGTTTGTTTTTGTGATTAAAATTTACAACTAAATTGACTCTTAGTTGTTCCAGTAAACGCATTTGGAATAGGAGAGTGTGGAAGTCGTGTTATTTTACAAAAGCCATATTTTGATAATTTAGTTTTAGTTTATTTTCTGAAGAGCTTTCCTTTGGTAGGACAAGGTGCACTTTTCACATTAACTATATAAAGTGTAATACATTAAAAGCATGTATGCTGCCTGATCTGGTATTTTAGATTTGTTGTGTCATTACAAAATCACTTTAAGAAAAGAAAATAACTAACAGATTTACGTTAAATTACCTTAAATTGTTTGTAGGCCTACGATTATAATAAATAAATATATAAAATTATATAAATATAATAAAAACTAAAAGACTGAATATCGATTTTTCTGGGATATATCTAAAAGCTTAAAGTGTTTGTTGCAGAAAAACACTAAGTGAAATTGTTTTATATTGTTTTTATTTTGTAAAAATTTTAAAATACTGTTAAATTGGTTAAATCCTCGTAAAGTTCATGGGAAAAAATTGTCAGTACAATACAAATATTACATAGTTTATTTTAGACGTAGGAAGATTTAAAAAAAAATTCCTTACGTTTGAAAACGGTTAGTTAAGGGTTGTCTAAAATAAACACTTTTTTCCTTTTTTTTAAGGTTACAACCCTATTGATAATTACGGGAAATCTAGCGGGCCAATTTTTGTTTTGTTCGTTTTACAAGAAAGACAATTTTGTAATTGCAATAAAAAAAAATTTGAAATATTATTTTTATTTCTTTGTTACCGGTATATTTACAAGAAGACTTTGTGTGTGTTTTTTTTACCTTAATGATACCTACTTCTTCTGCAGATTTATTTTCGCCTAGGACTTTTGTTTACCAACCCATCTGAAACAACAGACCTCGGGGGCTTTTTACCTAGTAAATACCAAAATGCAGGAGAGGGTGACTCCAGGCTGAAAATAGACGTTAAACTAACTATAAAAACACAAACAATTTTAGCGGGAAATATATATTATAGAAACTACCACAGAAATAAAACTCAAAAAAAAAAAAAAAAATACAGATTGAGTTCAACCATTTTTGGTGTGTTTGCACCGAACAAAAGCAACGCACCACTTCACTGATACCAAAATCGTAAATAATAAAATATATATATATACAATTTAAACTAACAAAAATAAATATACGAAACAGGTGGAAAAATGTCTAAATCTTACAAAACGTTGATTAGTAATATATCAAAACTATGACTTTAAAACATCATTAAATTAAACGCAATGATATAAATTACTAGGGGAAACCTCGTCGACCCCGTTGGGACCCTCTATACATATAATCTTGTTAGGCCTACTAAAAAAAACATCTGGTGTGCACATCACACAACTTTCCTTACCAAAATAGATGCTGTATCAATTATCAAATTTCTCGAGCGAGAGATTGATGATACCATTTTCGAGTTAATAGGAGTATCCGTTTCGAAGAAAGCGGTACTAACTTCAAAACGGTTAATCCCACGGACCTGATTTTGGTCTCAATCGATTTCTAACCTCACAAAATGTCAAATTTGATACCAAACAAGGCTAGTTTAAAAAAAGACATTTTTACCCCCAAAAACGCCCTTTTTGGGGGCAATTTTTGAAAAAAATGGAAAAAGTTGAGTGGGGTATCGTTTTTGACATTATTTTGGACGCTGAATCGAATGAGGCCATTTTCAAGTCGATAGGAGCAGCCATTTCAGAGATAAAAACAAAATAACTTGGTTTTTGTAATAACTTTTTTCAACGAATTTTTAACGGTCTTTCGCGTACATAGGGTGTTCAGGGGGTCGGAGTAGAGTATGTTAGCAAAGTTTAATCAAAATCGTTAGAGGATATTTGGAGTAAATACCAAAAATGTGCTAAAAACTGCTCCCACGGTAAGACACCACCTCCGATTTGCTTCAAATTTACATGGGTTTAATTGTTTACATGTTTGAAGATATCCTGTAAATTTCAGTTCGATCCGTCCAGCCGTTTGCCCTGTGCACTCCGGACACACACACACACACACACAGACACACAGACACACAGACACACAGACACACAGACAGACCAATTGCCAAAAATGCATTTTTTGGACTCATTGGGCCTTGAAACGTAAAGATATTATGAAAACTCGACATCGAATTTTTGGGTCGATCGCAATACTTACCTTACCTAGTATAGGGTAAGGAAAGTAAAAATTATGTTTTCTTTATAATAAAGGCGTAGGATTAATAGTAACCCCAAAGTCAAGATGGTAAATATTGTTAAATGTTCAAATCAAATATTGCGTATATTTTATAACAGCAGTTATAATAAAGTTTAGAAGAACCAGCAAGGTTTAGGTCTGTACTTTAATAAAAACCCAATCTAAAAGTTGGAAATACTAATAGTTGCTTCAAAATGTGAAATCAGGTGTTAATGGAAATAATAGAGCAAACAGCTGTTTTATTCAATTGGTTGCTATTGTAATTCCAACCTAAGACTAACCTAAGAATTTTTTTCGACTAAATTTACAAATATTGAAATTTAAAATATTTTTATCAAAATGAATTATAGCCTATGTTACTCAGGGATAGTGAAGCTTTCTATTAGTAAAACTATTGTTTCAACCGGTTTAGTCGTTCCAGAGATACCCTTCTACATAAAAACAACAGATTTTACCTCTTTATAATATAAGTATTGACAAGGAAGGGACATAATTTTGTAACGTTGTCAAGTTGAACATTTTTTCTATAACAGAATAAAACTACTGAAATCATATAAATACAAAATTGCCTGATGTATTAACTTACAGTCTCTAGTCACTGTTTGTTTCCAGTTAGTAAACATTAAATCGGTTACATCAATTAGGTTTTTTCTATAACAGAATACAACTCCTAATATAATAATAATTATAAATAATTCGACCACGCAGCTGAACCGCTGACGTGAATTGAGCAAATTTCCAAAATTGAGTTTATAGGCCTATGTTTTATTGTTTCAACAATTTGGGAAATACGTCTATTCACGTTGGTGCTGAATAGCTGCAAAATGGTTCGCACGCCATTCCTCATATGGGACTGTTTTCAATACACAAAGCATTGCGTGCTTCGCACGCCAACCTCCGTATTGGGAGTAATTTCAATACACAAAAATTTCGTGCTTCGCACGCCAACCCCACGGTCAAATCCACCAAATGGCTTTGAACCGGGTAATTGTATGGTATTTTACGTTTCGATCGATTTTGGGGGTACCAAGCGAGCTATAAGATCGCGTAAAAATCAAAATGTGCAGAATAACATTATACATTTATATTATAAAAATTATACTCTATTATAAAAAAACTCTAAACAAAATTCATTCTCGTAGGAAAAATCTCAAAAAATAGTTTGTTACTTCCGGTCGAAAAACGTGCTTCCGATTGTTGGCTTTTTTTTTGACAAACGAACTAAGAAGTCCAAGCGACGTAGACAACCTACATGTGTACCAAATTTGAACCAAATCGGACTTAAAATGCGGCCGACACACCAAAACGTGTTCTGGGGACCATGATCGGTGCTCATTTGCTACTCCTGACCTTGGGTCTTACCATAAGGGCCACTGCAATAGCTCATTTTTCCTGTGGAACTTCGCTAATAAAAAATAGACTGATGTATTAACTTACAATCTGAAGTCACAGTATGTTTCCAGTTTGTAAACATATACAGTATAACTTGAAGATACTTTTAATGTTCCAAAAAATGTTCTTTATCTGATGCTGTTTTTAGTTTCAAAACATTGCGTGTTGGTAGGACTTCTTGCTTAAAAAGAAAACTTGGTAAAGTTGTTATTACAAAATGGTTGCCGCTTGGCAATGTTAATATTGGTTATTCGATTGTTTGGCCTACTTATGGTCGTTTGTCCTCTAATACTTATTTTAGATTGTTAAAATTTTATTTCACGGCATCAGTGGAGTGTATAGTTTCTTTATATATAAAGGAAAAAGTTAAATTGTATATCTATATTTTGTTTATTTTATCTATATTTTATTTTGTTTATTACTTTAAATAATATTCTACCAAATATTATTCTATATTCTATACTATCCATTTAAATAAGCTAGTATCTCATGTGGTCTAAATTCGACTAATATTGATTGTACAGTAACAAAATTCAACTTGTCTTTCACGTAATTAATTTTAATTTATTAAAAGTATTCAAATTCTTCATTCTTATCTTGATGATAAGAGGAAAAGGGCAAATAGGAAACTTGATGGAATTAATAATACATATTTAGTAAACATGTGAAATTCCTTAGGAGTAAACAATTCAATTGTTAAACGGTAGAATTGTTTTACAAATAAAAAACAAATGGAAACCGTGTTAAGTTTTTGTTTGAATATATACATTTTGTATTTTCCCGTGCATGGAAGGAAAGGGATATTAGCCATATACAGGCGTGAATGCCATCCAAATTATTTCATTTAATTGTTTGGTGCGATTTGTATGGAAAAATCATGTTTGCAGAAAAATATAAATCCATGACATTCAAACATATAATTTGCATTGCCATAGCTACCAACTGCATAAAATAACAGATGATATACACAATTTTAGGTTAGGCCTAGTTATATTATTTTCCTTGTCTTAATGGCAACATAATATATTAGGCAACGGGCCTAATACTTATATTTTATTTTATTAACGGCAATATACCGGGTGAGTTTTAAATGTCCCCCCCCTAATTTTTTCCGCATTTCTTAAGATATCGACTCCCAACCACCGCCGAACATCATTGATTAGTTTATACTTTCTTTTGATGAGGTTCACATTTTTGGCCGCCATCTTGGATCCGCCATATTGAAATGAACTTTTATTTTTTAAATGTAAAGGTAAGGTTGTGACCCATTATTTCAAAATATTTTTTTCCGTAGAACACGATGCCGCAATCGGTTTTTAATTATTTGCTTTCGTTCTCGAGATATTAAGAATTTAGTAAAAAATTGAAAATTTTCTAAAATCCCTTATTTTATTAAATTTTTTAAAAAATATCGACCCTTTATCATCAGATATCACAGTTTAGTAGTAGCTTATAGATTTGTATTAAGTTATAAAGTTTTACTGCCATCTTGGGTACGCCATATTGGATTGAGTTGCTTGTTTTTAATGTAAATGTGGTGTTGTGACACATGATTTTGAAATAATTTTTACGCTTTACACGCTGCCGCAATCGATCAACGATCAAACAAAACTGTGCTTTAAAAAACTAGAATGTACCACACAAGTAACATGAGAACTAGAATTTTCAGCGGTTTTAAATAGCCATGATTTACAACAATGCTTTCAGCTGCTATCCTAATCAGCTGTTTATGCCGTATAACCCTTTAACAACACCTTTCTGTAATTTTAACCATACAGCACTCTCACACAACAGGAGGACTGCGGGTCCAAGATGGCGGCCAAAAATGTGAACCTCATCAAAAGAAAGTATAAACTAATCAATGATGTTCGGCGGTGGTTGGCAGTCGATATCTTAAGAAATGCGGAAAAAATTAGGGGGGGGGGGGCATTTAAAACTCACCCGGTATACACATATTGTTGTTTTCTGCACATCTATGGCACAGAAGCATTCGAATGATATGAGCTTCATTCATCTCATTTAATAATAATTACTAACAAATGGAACTACAAATTTCGTTGTTCACTTATTAATAAAATGATGTATAGGCCTACATTAATTCGAAACGTATTTTACGTCGGCAATTTATTGCCTGATTCATCTGCCCTAAATTCAATAATGCTTACATTAATTACATTAGGAAAGACTTTGAAGTAACAATTCAGCGAAGCCTTACATTTTTTTTTGTTTCAGTTTCATCTAAACCCTTGTCACAGAATTAATCAAAATGAAATCCCACAGAGCCGAGAAACAATAGGCTGCTTTCTTTTTCCAATATCTCTGGGATTTCTTCTTTTTCAATTATTGTCTTTCCTGTTCTGACGTTGCAATTTGTGTTTCAATCCTACGCAAGCTAATTACTTTTAATTTACATAACTGAATTTACGAGTAGAAATGGTTGTACCAATACTTTTTACGATTGTTGATCAACTGAGGTAATTTCGTGTTTCTATATTATAATATATTGTTTGTACACAAAATGCATGCTCAATACTTCTAGGTTTGTAATAAAAATAGGAAAAAGTATTTTCTCATTTTAAAAGAATGTTTATTTTGTATAGGGTAAAGCGGGGTGCCACAGCCATGGAAATAATTATTTCATTAAATAAACGGTACCAGGAACTGGCCACATACTTTCTCACAAACATATTTAAATTATTTAACATATTCACTGTGACTACATAATTGTAGGTGGGGTAGGAGAGGTGATTTATTAAATTAGGAGATTAATTAATAAATATTATTATTATCTAGAGAGAAAACTATTCGATCGATCTCGAACAAATTTGCACCAAACACGTCAATTAGGCCTGTATAGATGCACAAAAAAAGGTTTTGAAAATTTTGAATAACAACCCCCTTTATGGCCAAAAACCTCCCAAAAATCAGTTATTATTATTAGCTAAACGAGAATTTTTAGAAAGATGCGGTTTTTTGCATATAGTACTGTACATTAAGGGCTACAAATAAGCCAAATTTGATTAAAATCGTTAGAGCCGTTTTTTTATAAAAAAATAATAACTGATTTTTGGTGGTTTTTTGGCCAAACAGGGGGTTGTTTTTCAAAGTTTTTTAAAACCGTTTTTCGTGCATCTAATCAGGCCTACTTGACATGTCTGGTGTAAATTTGTTTGAAATCGATTGAATAGTTTTAGCTCTACCTTTGTATACATACAGACAGACATTTTGTAAAAACTACAAAAAAAGGCTACAAATAAGCCAAATTTTATCAAAATCGTTAAAGCCGTTTTTTTATAAAAAATAATAACAGATTTTTTGGGTTTTTTTTTGCCAAAAAGAGGGTTGTTTTTCAAAATTGTTCAAAACCGTTTTTTGTGCATCTATACAGGCTTACTTGACACGTCTGGTGAAAATTTGTTCGAAGTCGATCGAATAGTTTTCCCTCTAGCTTTGTATACATACGGATAGACATTTTGTAAAAACCACTTTTTTGGACTCAGGGGGTCCCAAAACGGATATTTCCACAAAAATCTCAACATCGATGTTTTTACGATCACTATACTTTCTCTATACTATAGTATAGTGAGAAATAAAAAATGGAACATATGTTTTTTTAGGATGTTTAACATATTTTACTTTGATAATCACTTTCAGTGAACAAACGGTACTTTTTTACGAATTAAATAAAAACCCCGTTTGGAACCGAATGGAAGTGCCAGGGGCGAAGTTTGAATGACTTTCACAGCTGATTGCAAAGACCTAGACTAAAAGTTGTAAGTGTTTCTGGTAGTTTTTATGTATAGATTCAGCCATATTGCTCAATAATGCTTATTTAAGAAAAATTTTCCGTGGCCTAACTTACCCCATCAATTTTCGTCAAGGGGCAAGTGGCGTCACAGAGCATGGGGTAACTGCAAGCCAGTACCAAAACAGTATATTTTTGGATTTTAAAGCTCATATCTTATTTATATTAACGTTTTAATCCTTTTATTTTGCTTTCGTTATATAATTTTCCTTGTACAACCTACAGTAAAAACAACTATGCAGACTTGTAAATAATAAAATAGACATTTAAGTTGGTTAATAAGTAGTAATAAGGTCACACTGATTTAAATAAAAACCCGAACCACAAAACAAGGAGCAAAAACTATAACTAAACAACTAAATTGTAAGTTAAGTTTAATACCTTACCCTTATGTACATTTCGATGACATGATCATCATCCTCAGAGGGTTTTAACACTACTAAAGTATACATAAAATATTACAACCTATATATACTGTACACGCCCTCCCCCCACTCCTCCCCATACCGGTTAATCCAAGACCGACCTGGTGGGGGTGGGGGAATGGGAGGAGCCACATTAAATCTACTAACATGTATCTATTTTTAACAATAAAAACCAACTTAACAATAAATTATAAAACTATTAAATACAAAAAAAAAAACAAACTGGTCTACTAAAACTATAAACAGTCAAACAGAAATTAATAATAATAATAAAATAAAATTTTATTTGTTTAGTAATAAGGTGTTTACGTGTCTTGTTTTAATGAAAAATATATGTTAAGAGTGAATTTTAGTTAAATAGGAAAGGACCACAATCATTATTCTGACTGTGTAAATTTTTTTGATTAACAGAAACAAAATTTTAAGTTAAATTTAAAAAGATATTTTTTCTAAATAAATTGTTATTAAAATCATGCCCAAGAGGTCAAAGAAGAATAACAAACATGTAAGGACATAAATAAGTTATTGTTTTATTAATTTTAATCAAATTTAGTTTCTTTCAAATTTTCCGATTTTTGCGATGCCGTGTTCTCCAACGCAAAAAAGTTCATAGCTCCTAAAAAAATTATGATATCTCAGTGATTTAAAAAGTTCCTGAATCAGTGAAAAATGGATTATAATCCACTTGCCCTATTACTGCTCCAGGCATGCTTTAATAGGGGACTCATGCCTTGGCCGCACTTACCCCGATCGCTGGGGCAAGTGGAGCCACAAGACATGGTCACAAAAAATGTCCCCAATAACACTGTACATGATTTAAAAAAATGTACTACATCATTTGATAGCCAACAAAGCAAAGATAAGTCATAATAAATTTCAATAATTTACATTGAATAACAGCTTGCTAAATTTAGTTCAAAGTTGAACAATGAAAAAACGTGAACTTACCCCACATCGCCCTAATTTGATAGGTGTATTATTGTGATGGAATCAGCCATTTTACTTGCTCACTATACTATAGTATAGAGAAAGTAAAGTGTGCAAAAAAATCGATGTTGAGATGTTTGTGGAAATATCCGTTTTGGGACCCCACAGAGTCCAAAAAAGTGTGTTTTTTTACAAAATGTCTGTCTGTATGTATATCTGTATGTATACAAAGCTAGAGAGAAAACTGTTCGATCGATTTCGAACAAATTTGCACCAATCATGTCAATTATGCCTGTATAAATGTACGAAAAAAGGTTTTGAAAATGTTCGAAAAACAATCCTCTTTTTGGCTAAAATACCCCCAAAAAATTTTTTATTATTTTTTTAGTACAAAACCCGCTCTAACCCGATAAAATTTACCTTATTCGTAGGCTTGTACTCTACCATTGTGTAAAAACCGCATCTTTCAATAAATTCACGTTAACCTAATAATAATAATATATGATTTTTGGGAGTTTTTTGGCCGAAAAGGAGGCAACTTTTCAAAATTGGTCAAAACCTTTTTTCGGGCGTCTATATAACATAGGCCTAATTGACATATTTGGTACAAATTTGTTCGAAATAGATTGAATAGTTTCCTCTTTAACTAATAATAATAATAATAATTTTTATTACTTACTCTCCTACTTTAATGTACTATCCAATCTCCCACATTAATACAATTATGAAGTCACAGTTGGGGTTAACATACGGGGGTTGGCGTGCGAAGCACGCAGTGCATTGTGTATTGAAAATACTCCCAATATGCGTTTTGGCGTGCGAAGCACGCAATTCATTTTGTATTGAAAATACTTCCAATACGGGGATTGGCGTGCGAAGGACGCAATGCATTTCGTATTTAAAATACTTCCAATACGAGAGTTGGCATCCGAGGCACGCAATGCATTGTATCGAAAACACTCTCAATACGGGGGTTGGCGTGGGAGGCACGCAATGCTCTGTGTATTGAAAATTCTCCCAATACACGGGTTGGCATGCGAAACACGCAATGCATTTCGTATTGAAAGTACTCCCAATACGGGGGTTGGCGTGCGAAGCACACAATGCATTTCGTATTGAAAATACTCACCAATATGGGGTTGGCGTGCAATGCAGTGTGCGTCGGCCGCTTCTCATACTTGTTCAGTGTCAAGCTCACATGTTCGTCCTTAGCAGTGAACGTGTTAAAAGGGTTTAAATTCAAATCCCCGGTCCTGACCTGAACCTCCCAGAAACGTTTTCCTGGCTACGGACTGGGTTCACGCAGAACGAAACTGCAGTAATCATTAAAACCAACAGTGGATTAGTGTGACGTATACCGGAAAAACGGTAATATCAATTTATTTCTAAAGCATAATCTACTAGGTGTTGTAAGCATAAAAATGGCAGATGTTTGGGTGAAATAATAAGTTATATTATTCTGTTACTCACGTACGTACGTACTTGCTTACGTATGTACGAACGTACACTCACTTTTAGTTGATATTTTTATTCAACAGCTAAAAGTCCTCGGCACGTATACATCCGCTCTTCCAGTCACATCGCTTTCAAAATTTCCAATTTTTGGCAACTTTTTTTGTAAGCGTTGCTGGACCCTCCCGCTCACACTGCACCTGTTAGGAACCAATGGTCTACAGTATAATATGACCTAAACACCTTCCTACTCATCGAGTTTTTCCTCAATGTATTAACAATATATTGCTATTGGGTCAATCGAGGAATCTGTTTGATGTTTGATCTGTTCAAAGTATATACTTTATATCTTAAGGTAAACTCTCTGTATAGGGAAAACTGTCTTATTTAAATAATAATTCAGCATACCCTTAAACGTTTGGTGCCATATTGAAATCTATTTCTGGAGATCTAGGCCTATACCTGACCGTTTGACGTGCGCTTCCGTTTGACGTGCGCTTTGTTTCAAATGAGAAAAATTGTTAACATTATTATACACAAACTAGCTGACCCGGCAAACGTTGTTTTGCCATATAAATAATTTTCAAGTAATTTATAGTGTAGACAAAAAATAGCTTAATTTTATTGTAAGTGAGTAAGAATGTGGTATATGCGTGAAATAGGCATGGAGCGCTGTAAACGATGAGGGAATATATAAATAACAAAAGGAAAAAAATATTTTTAAGTTATTATAATTTATTCTCCCCCCTCCCCCACCAACCCACCCCACCTCCACCCCGTACCCCCACCCCCCACTCACCCCCACCCCACCCCCCTTTAGGGGTTGGTGATATTGTAAGAAATGAATGTACCACTTCTGGCCCGACCCGGCTTTGCACGGATAGACAAATCAACCTGATACTAATAATTAGCCCAAGTGTTTTAGTTCATTGTAGGCCTAACCTAAAATTATATTCAGTTTTTGATCCAAATCAGTTGTTGATCAAAATCAGCTGTTTTAAGCTTTTCATACGAACAGCTGTTTTTTGTGCCCATGATAAAATCAAAAGAAATCTTTCTTCTTCTTCCTTAAGATTTAACTTCCATAAGATTAACATTGAAACTTTGAGGGCCACTGGGGCGTAGCCCTTATCACTAAGGGCTATGAAAAATAGATGTTAGCCGATTCTCATACCTACTCAATATACTCACAAAATTTCATGAGAATCGGTCAAGCCGTTTCGGAGGAGTACGGGAACGAACATTGTGACATTTGACACGAGAATTTTATATATAAGATTACGAATTGTCAGTTTTATTTACAAGGGCACTTTTAGGGGTTTTTGAAGTGAAAACTTCTATAGGCCCGTTGGGCGCTTTTCGCTTGAAGGTAAAACTCTGAACTCGCGTCACGAACGAACACCGTAGACAGCCACTCGGGTCTCTCCGCCTTTCGCTTCGGGTGCACTCGGCGTGTCACGAACCGACACCGTAGACAGCCACTAGTTTCTTTAAATTCTTATTAATTTCTGCAGAAAGACTAGGATTTTCAAGTGCCTTGTGTAAGTATATTTTACTAAATTTTGGATTAGAAACGTGATGAATGGATAGAACGTGGTTAAAGGCTATATTGGAATTTTCGTTTTCTATTTTATTATTTTTATTTTCTATATTTTTAGTAATTGTTTAAAAAATTTGGTTTCTTATTCCAATTTCAATAATTATTAACCAACAGGTATTTAGTATACCACTACTTGTTCTGTCAAGGCTGGCTTGCCACCTAAAGAAACCTTAAAATATCATAACTCACAGTCTCCAATCACAGTATATTTTCATTTATAAACATACATTAGTTGCACTTTTTAATTTCTTTAAAATAATGCCAATAAAGTGATCTGAAAGATATGTTTGTATATTCATATCAACCAAACTCCATTTTCTTCGTTCTTTGTTCCTTCCCCGAGCTTAATGTTGATTTGGAAATTTAGACTGGCATAGATGTTTTCACTTCTAACGTGTGGTCCAGCACATACCTTTTTTTATTGGTCTTAGTTTAATTACTGTACCTATTTCTGAATATCTAGCGTCCCGATTGCATAGATATTAATAACTAGGTGCTCTGCCCCTGGACGCTTCGCGTCCCAACCCCGCCTCGGCCTTCGGCCTCAGATGGCTGCTTCGCTACGCTCGCAGTTGGAAAATTTGCTAAAGAATCTCGTTAATCTTTGGCTCGTTTGTACATAGATGACCTAGCATAAATCAGCTGTTTTATTTGGCACCCGACTCAAACTCATTAAACAATATCTTCATAAGATTAACATGAGAAATTTGAAGGCTTGTGTGCCGGAGCTCCTTCTTGGGTGAATAGCGGCTGAACGGATGATTGGATCTTCAATTTGATGGGAAATCGTTAGTTTGAAATTAAATTTTCTAAAACTTTTGTGTTTAACATTTTTTTCTATCACTTACCGTGTTCTTACAAAACGCAATCAAAGTGGAAAAATGAAGAAATTGAAAAATCGAAAAAATCTTTTCCGCCAAAAGGTGCTTCCAAAATAAAAAAATGTTGAATTCTGGCAATTTTCCCAAAAGTTTCTCGTCGAGAGCTTTAATTTAAGTATAAGGTTGTGGGGTTCTGAATACGGGAAGTGCCTAATAATTAATGTCAGTGAATCAGTGAAATCGTCTATATTTGAGGACGTTGGGCGGAGCCTCCCTTCTCGGATGAATAGTGGCTAAATGGATGATTGGATATTGAATTTGACGGAAAATCTCCTCTTTGAAATTTAATTTTCTGCAACTTTTGTATTTAACATTTTTTGCTATTTCTTACCACTTTCTTGCTAAATGCGCTCAAAGTAGGAAAATGAAGAAATTCAAAAAATTGAAAAAATCGTTCCCGCCCAATAGGTGCTTCCAAAATTAAAAATTGTTAAATTCTGGCAATTTTTCCAAAATTTTCTCGTCGAGAGCTTTAATTCAAGTATATGGTTGAGGGGGGTCCGATTACGGGAAGTGATTAATAATTAATGTCAGTGAATCAGTGAAAACGGCTAGCTTTAAGAACGTTGGGCGGAGCTTCCCTTCTCGGATGAATAGAGGCTAAATGGATGATTGGATCTTAAATCTGATGAAAAATCATTGGTCTGAAATTAAATTTTCTACAACTTTTGTATTTAAAATTTTTTGCTATCTTTTACCGTTTTCTTACAAAACACGCTCAAAGTGGGAAAATGAAGAAATTCAAAAAATCTAAAAAATCGTTCCCGCACAAAAGGTGCTTCCAAA